>JAJIBD010026738.1:0-126593 GCA_021461705.1 Cryptotis parvus
ATTTATTTATTTTTTTAATTTTTTTTATTATACCACCGTGAAACATACAATTACAAAGGTGTTCATAATTGGTTCTTGGTAATACAGTATTCCAGCACCCATCCCTCCACCAGTGCCCCATTTCCACCACCAATGTACCCCCTCCCCTCCCACCCCCACCACCCGCCTTAATAGCAGGTACCCCAGTTTTCCTCTCTTTCTCTCTCTATCTCTCTCTCTGTCTCTGCATCTCTCTCCCTCTTATTTTACACATTGTGGCTAGCCCTGCAGATATTTAGAGTTTATCACTTAAGTCTCTTTGTGTATATTCAGTGGTGAGTTTTAATCTGCCATTACCATTTCCCATATTTAGTAAAACACTGGTATCTATTTATATCCTATTAATGAATGCAGTCATTCTATATCTGTCCTTTTCCTTCTGACTAATTTCACTCAGCATGATAGACTCCATGTCCATCCATTTGCAGGTAAATTTCATAATTTCATCCTTTTCTGACAGCCGCATAGTATTCCATAGTGTAGATGAACCACAGTTTCTTTAGCCAGTCCTCTGTTCTCGGGCATTTAGGTTGTTTCCAGATTCTAGCTATAGTGAATAGCGCAGAGATGAATAAAGAAGTACAGATAGTGTTTCTGCTATGTGTTTTTTCGGTCTCTAGGGTATATTCCCAGGAGTGCTATTGCTGGATCAAATGGGAGCTCAATATCTAGCTTTCGGAGGAATGCCCATATTGTTTTCAAAGGGCTGGACCAGTCGGCACTCCCACCAGCAGTGGATGAGAGTCCCTTTTTCCCCACATCCACGCCAGCACCGGTTGTTCTTGCTGTTTTGGATGTGTGCCAGTCTCTGTGGTGGTGAGATGGTACCTCATTGTTGTTTTGATTTGCATCTCCCTGATGATTAAAGATGAAGAGCACTTTTTCATATGCCTTTTGGCCATTCGAATTTCTTCTTTTTGGAAGCTTCTGTTCATTTCTTCTCCCCATTTTTTGATGGGGTTGGCTGTTTTCTTCTTGTGGAGTGCTACCAGTGCCTGATATATCCTGGATATTAACCCCTTGTCAGATGGGTATTGGGTGAATATCCTTTCCCACTCTGTGGATTGTCTTTGTATCTTGGTCACCGTTTCTTTTTGAGGTGCAGAAGCTTTTCAATTTTATATAATCCCATTTGTTTATCATTGCTTCCATTTGCTTGGTCAGTGGTGTGTCGTCTTTAAAGATACTTTTCGTTTCGATGTCGTAGAGCGTTTCTCCTATGTTTTCTTGATGTACCTTATAGATTCATGTCTGATGTTGAGATCTAGAATCCATTTTGATCTGACTTTTGTGCATGGCGTTAGAAGGAGGTCTAAGTTCATTTTTTTACATGTAGCTGCCCAGTTTTCCCAGCACCATTTGTTGAAGAGGCTTTCTTTGCTCCACTTAATATTTTTTGCTCCTTTATCGAAGATTAAGTGGTTGTATATTTGTGAGTGCGTTTCAGGATACTCAGTTCTATTCCATAGGTCTACGGGTCTGTCTCTATACCAATACCACACTGTCTTAATTACAACTGCTCTGTAGTAGAGCTTGAGGTTGGGGGAAAGTGATACCTCCCATCTTCTTTTTCCCAAGGATTGCTTTAGCTATTCGTTGGGGTTTATTATTCCATACAAATTTCAGGAGTGTTTGTTCAATTTCTTTGAAGAACATCATGGGTATCTTTATAGGGACCGCATTGAATCTGTATAAAGCTCTAGGGGAGTATTACCATTTTGATAATGTTAATCCTTCCGATCCATGAGCAGGGAATGTGTCTCCATTTCCTCAGGTCTTCTTTTATTTCCTGAAGTAACGTTTTGTAGTTTTCTTTGTAGAGATCCTTTACATTCTTTGTCAAACTGATTCCTAGGTATTTGATTTTCTGCGGTGCAATTGTGGATGGGATAGTTTCTTTAATGTCCCTTTCTTCTCTTTCGCTGTTTGCATATAGGAAGGCCATTGACTTTTGGGTATTGATTTTGTACCCTGCTACTCTACTATAAGAATGTATTATTTCTAGGAGCCTCTTGGTAGAGAGTTTTGGGTTTTCAGGTATAATATCATGTCATCTGCAAATAGTGATAACTTGGCTTCTTCCCTTCCTATCTGGATGCCCTTAATGTCTTTTTCTTCCCTGATTGCTATGGCAAGTACTTCCAGTACTATATTGAATAGAAGTGGTGAGAGCGGGCAGCCTTGTCTTGTCCCTGATCTTAAGGGAAGGCTTTCAGTTTTTCCCCATTGAGAATGATGCTCGCTGTGGGCTTGTAGTAGATGGCCTGGATTATCTTGAGGAAGGTTCCTTCAATCCCCATTTTACGGAGAGCTTTCATCATGAAGCGGGTGTTGAATCTTGTCAAATGCCTTCTCTGCATCTATTGCTATGATCATATGGTTTTTATTTTTCTTTTTTGTTGATATGATGTATTATGTTGATTGACTTGCGGATGTTGAACCATCCTTGCATTCCCAGGATGAATCCCACTTGGTCATGGTGTACAATCTTTTTGATGACTCTTTGGATTCTATTTGCTAGTATTTTTGTTGAAGATCTTAGCATCTGTATTCATCAGGGAGATTGGTCTGTAGTTTTCCTTTTTTGTGACATCTTTGTCTGCTTTGGGTATCAGGGTGATATGTGCCTCGTAAAAGCTATTTGGGAGTATTTCTGTTTCTTCAATTTGCCGGAAGAGCTTAAAAAAGAATTGAGAGTAGGTCCTCTTTAAAGGTTTTGTAGAATTCACTGGTGAATCCATCTGGGCCTGGGCTTTTGTGTTTGGGGAGACTTTTGATTACCGATTCTATTTCCTCGATGGAGATAGGTTTGTTGAGGTATTCCAAATCTTCTTGTTGCAGACTTGGGAAGCTATAGGAATTCAGGAATTTGTCCATTTCTTCTAGGTTCTCTTGTTTCGTGGCATACAGGCTCTCATAGTAATCTCTGATGATCTTTTGAATTTCTGTGTTTTCAGTTGTGATGTCCCCGTTTTCATTTCTGATTCTATTTATTTGGGTTCTCTCTTTTCCTTTTCTTACAAGTCTTGCAAGTGGTTTGTCAATCTTGTTTATTTTTTCAAAGAACCAGCTTTTGGTTTTGTTGATCTTCTGGATTGTTTTTTGACATTCCATCTCATTGATTTCTGCTCTAAGTTTTATTATTTCTTTCTTTCTGCTTGGGTTGGGCTCCTTTTGTTGATCACTCTCTAAGATCTTAAGTTGTGAAGTCAGACTGTTTATGATGGCCTTTTCTTCTTTTCTGATGAATGCCTGAAGAGCTATGAACTTGCCTCTTAACACTGCTTTTGCTGTACCCCACAAGTTCTGGTAATTCGTGTCTTCAGTCTCATTTGTTTCCAAGGAATCTTTGGATTTCCTCTTTGATTTCTTTTTATGACTTGCTGGTTGTTCAGCAGTGAGCTGTTTAGTTTCCAGGTACTTGGTATTGGTCTCCGTTTTGTGTACAATTAACTTCTATTTTCAGTGCATCATGGTCTGAAAAAAATAGTTGGCACAATTTCTATCTTCTTGATTTTATGGAGGTATGATTTATGGCTCAACATGTGATCTAATTTTGAGTATGTTCCATGTGCACTGGAGAAGAAAGTGTATTCAGCTTTTGGGGATGAAATGTCCTGTATATGTCTACCAGCCCCTCTTTCTTCCATCTCCTCTTTTTAGGGGCCAGTATTTCCTTGGTAAGTTTCAATCTTGTTGATCTATCCAGGGTTGATAGAGCAGTGTTGAAGTCTCCAACTACAATTGTGTTGCTGTCAATGTCTTCTTTGAAGTCTATTAGTAGTTGTTTGAGGTATTTTGCTGGCCCCTCATTGGGTGCATATGTTTAATAGCGTGATTTCAAGAAGAGAGTATTTTAATATGAGTTGCTTAGACTTGCCAGTGTTTTTGAAATTATAAAAAGCAACCTTCAATTTGCTTCATTATTAGTTTTATTTTTTATTTTTTTTGCTTCACTATTAGTTTTATAACCATTCATTATTGCATAATTTTATCAAATGCTCTTATCATCCCTATTATCAACAAATAATGCATCACCCGGTTAGCTGCACATAGGCAGACTACATTATACCTAACATAGTAAACTAGACCTTAAGTTATAGGCTTAGGACAGACATGCCAACACTTGACCAGCAGATCATTGAATAGTCTAGTCTTTGTCTTGTTGGGATGCCATACCTGGTGGTGCTTTTTGTCTTATTCCTGGATCTATGTTCAGGGGATCACCCTGGCCATGTGCAGAGTACCATGTGATGCTGGGGATCATTCCTGGACCTCGCACATGCAGAGCAGGAGCTCCAGCACTTTGAGTCATCTCTATGGCTCTCTTGTGTAATTTTGCACGTAAAATCCATATTAGGGGGCAGAGAGATAATACAGCAGGAATGGTACTTGTCTTACACATGGCATACCTGGATTTGATCCCCAGTACTCCATATGATCCCCTAAGCCCCCAGGAGTGATAATTGAGCAAAGAACCAGGAGTAAGCTCTAAGCACAGCCAAGCGTGGGTCAAAACAAAATCCATGTGTGTGTTTCTTTTCTTTGTGCCAAGAGCTTCTAACTTCATTTCTGAGTAGAAGAACACAACACAGGGGAATTTGTGGTGGAACTCACTGGTGAGTTTCTGGAAGCCATATGTGTGATCATAGCTGAAGCAAGAGAGAAAGCATCCTCTGGCCTTTCTGCCCTCAGCCTAACAAAGAGGAAACTCATTTCTCATTTTGAAGAGAGAAGGAGCCAGTGGATCTGAGGATTTGCCTTCAGCGCTAATCTGAACCAGAGTTCTAAGAAGGGGCTTTGACTTTAGAAGGTGAAAGTAACAGAAGCAGAATATGACTTTTCTCTAGTCAGTTTAGTCTTAGAATCATTGAAAAATCTTGCTGCAGTAGCAGCTAAAGAAAAGATGCTAGGGGCTGGAGTGACAGGTCAGTGGGTAGGCATTTGCCTTGTGCGCAGCCAACCGGGTTCGATCCTCGGCATCCCATATGGTTCTCTGAGCACCACCAGGAGTAATTCCTGAGTGCAGAGCCAGGAGTAAACCCTGAGGGTTGCCGGGTATGACCCAAAGAAAAAAAAAAAGATGCTAAGTTCATTCCAAGAGTTTAGAATTAAATTCCAACTTCAAAAAATTATATGTCCACATCATTCCAACACACCACCCAATTTTTTTTTTTTTGTTTAAAATTCTAAATTGTTCTGAACTTAGTTACCTACCATGTCGTGAATGGAACCTCTTCTTTGGTTGACACACTAGGCTACGTTTGGCCAAATTTTATTGTCTACTAAGACAGTTTTTTGGCTATGAGAGTCCCATGTGAAACTCCTGAAATGTCCAGTCTGTTACCCCATGGGAATGTAGCAGATACTACATTGTCTTCACTAAGTGTTTCAGATCTGATTATGTTACTCCCAGTGACTCCTTTGGAAACAGACTCTTGTCAGTGTAGAGGTATTTTAGCTTTCCTGGTAACAGATCCCAGTTGCTCATTGATTTCTCTATATAGGTGCCCACCCAACATTTGTACCAAAAAGTATACCCCCCATATGCTTTGTAGAAAAGTAGTAGGCCAAATTCATCATTATATTTACATGTGTACTTCTCCATTCGAAAATATCTGAACAGAAAGACAAGAGCTCCCATGTTCTTGGATAGTTTAAAACAACTTGGCATATCTTCTAACCCCTGTATGGTCACGTCAGAGTTATTTACCAGTGAATGGAAGTATAAGTACTATAGCTTTTGCTGCCAGCAACAAACTTGAGGGCCAGGCACCATTCTCTGAAGTTGCGGGAAGGACACAGGGTATTCTTGGGTCACTGACAATTGTGGAAATGAGAAGAGAGGAATATGTGAGGGGCCAGGAGTGATAGCACAGCAGGTAGGGTGCTTGCCTTGCACGCAGCCGATTCAGGTTAGATCCCAGCATCCCATATGGTCCCCTGAGCATTTCCAGGAGTAATTCCTGAACGAAGAGCCAGGAGTAACCCCTGAGCATTGCCGGGTGTGACCCAAAAAAGAAAAAAAAAAGTGTATGCAAGAAACCACTGATCCGGCACCTCTTTCTGCTGTCCTGTGTTGCTCCCTCCCTCACAGGCCTGGGTCATCTCATCTCCTGCATCCTTATCAATGGGGCCCAGTATTTCAGGCGCATCAGTGAGTCTGGCATCAAGAAAATGTGCGAAACATCTTTGTCCTTCAGCAGAACTTGACCAACATCACCATGTCTCGGGAGGCTGACCTGGACTTCGCAAGGTAGGAGGGCAGATGGGCTCAGCTCTGGTCCTAAGTCAGGATTGTGTTGTTTGTGAAGTGTCTTGTGAAAATGGATTTCGGAAGGCCAAAGAGATACTACATGGGTTAGGATGCACGTCTTCATGCACCTGACCCGAAGTTCAGTCTCAGGCACCATGTGGCCTCTGAGAATTGCTGGATGCAGCTCTGGAGGCCTCCAAGCGTGCCTAGGAAGGATATGGAGTATCCTGGTTACTTTCTATTGGACAAAGATTTGTTCATTTAAAAAAATATCCAAATCATAGTCCAGGAGGCCCTAAAGCACTGCAAGGGGAGCCTGTTGGTACCCAGTGCCACAGGGCTGAGCAGTACTGCATCATTGGACCCTGGTTCTGAACCCTGGTCCAGTTGGCCAGGTATGACCAAGAGTTTCCTCTAAGCCATCTGAGCACTGCTGGGAGGCCAAAAAGAATTAAGATTGGGGAGTTAAAAAGATAGAAGTTCTTAGCTTGTGAAGAAGGTCTGACATGTTTAGCATCCCTTGGGTTGTTTCCCCCAATGTCTAGCCAAAGTTAATTCCACAAAATGGGGTGACTTTTCTGCATTGAAAAAGTAACATACGCTCATTGCATAAAATGTACAGGCTAAAATACAAAGACGCGATACACACAGCGCGCATAAAGCTTGGGGGCTACAATATTTGCTGTACTGGCTTCTGGTTACACACAGGTGCTGTGTCTGTATTCTGTAGGTGAGTTTTCATGTGCTTGTATATGAGTTCTCATTTAACAAAATTGAAACTGGGTTAATGTTTTATACGTATTTAATTGCAGCCTCTCCTAGCAATAATATCCTTTTAAAATATTACCTTCCCATATTCATTACTATACCTTGAAAAAATTTCATGTAAAGGCTGAACAAATATTCCATGGTATAAGTGAAGCATGAGTTATTTAATCATTTGCAAATTTTTAGACATTTGGGTTTTTTTATTTTTTTTCTCCGTTAACATGTGTTAGATGTATTTTTTGCATGAATCTGTTTTCTTATCTCTTCTCTCCAAGAGTTAAAACTCATTTCCTTTCATTTTCACATGGAGGGATATGGGTACCTCATCATGTTATTGAAGGCTCTAAATAGTTCACTGACTTTCTCTTTTTCATGTTTGTTGCCCTAGGTGTTAAAAAGTTTTCTTTATAAATACACTAAAAATTTTGAGAATTTTATTTTCTCTCCCTGTGGACTTAACATTCTCTTCATTTAAATCATTTGATATGGGGTACTTACAAAGTTTTGGTGAAACCTTAAATAGTTTTGGACAAGATAACCGATAATAATATATCACAGTGCTGTAGTGCTGTTTATACTCTGAAAATTATTCCATAAATTCTTTCATAACTAGAAATCATTTGGCTTTGATATTCCAAAATACTTCTACCTAATATTTTGTATTTCTGTGTCTTTTCACTTAATTTTGATACTTTTGGAAATGCAATAAAATATGAAACAATTCTTGAGACATTTAAAAAATATTTTATTAAAACACCATGAAAATTTAGAAAAACTGGATGAGGGATGCAGTTATTGAGCCTTCTAAGGGAATGATGAAATACTCTATTACTTACACTAGCATTATGATTTATGTGCTGAGTTCTTTGTTTTAAAGATCTTAAAGTAAGTTTATTTCACACCTTCTTCAATCCTCCATTTGTCCCACTGCTATTCCTCTGCATTTCTGTCCACTTACCTGATTTTTTTTCTTTCTCTGCGTTTGTGTATGTGTTCATTAGAATTCCCATTTTAGGCTAAATTTTGTGGAAAGCCTTCCTTGTTCAGATTAGGGAAACCAGGTGTGACTGAATGCTGCATTGATTTGGTTGCTCTTATGGGGGAATGATCTCATTATTGAATTAGTCTATTCATAATAACATTGACAAGGGGAAGTAAAGAACACGGAGGCCTGAGGGACACAGAGAAGCATTACTAATTCTCCGAGGACTGTAATTCCTAAATTCAATCATCCCTTTTTAAATGATTTTTTTATTTAGCTGAAATAAGTAAATTAATACAGATTTTGGCAGACTCTATGAATCCTAGACACAGACAGAAAATACTGCCATCTGAATAATGAAATGTTGATGGGCAATAGTGTGGTTGACGGGACGGGCATGTGCCAACAAAGTATTTCTGTAGGAAATAATTGAACTGTAAGCAAGTTGTGCCTTCTACAGTTGTCTCTGTGAATGATGTCCAAAGATGTGGGTGTAAGCTGAATTGTGATCAACTGAGATATGAATTGCTTCTGTTACTCTTTATGTCAAGTGGGTTATGAAAGTCAATCAGCTGACATAAACAGTTTTGGATGAGTCTGTCCTTCTAATCCTGATTTAGAAGACATGTATTTATGAAAGACAAGTCCCCTTTATGGGACTTACAGATTTCAAAAGGCCAGTGTCCTTTTCTGTCTCCACAATGTCTGGCCCAGAGCGAGAGTTTATTACATTTAATAAATGATGAATGAACAGACATCAAATCAAAGTTTTTTTGGTGTTGGATAGGACTTGGATAATGGCAAACTTTAGTTTACCTCTAATCTAAAAATTTTAATTTATGTACATATAGGTATATTTTTATTTTTTTATAGTTTGATCACACCCAGCTGAA
This sequence comes from Cryptotis parvus, assembly GCA_021461705.1. Taxonomy (NCBI): domain Eukaryota; kingdom Metazoa; phylum Chordata; class Mammalia; order Eulipotyphla; family Soricidae; genus Cryptotis; species Cryptotis parvus. The sequence goes on from JAJIBD010026738.1 coordinate 8,939, forward strand.
TTCAGGGCTTACTCCTGGCTCTGTGGTCCAAGAATCACTGGTCACTCCCACTGTTCTTGGGGACCAAATACAAAGCCAGAGGTCAAACCAGGATTGGTATGTGCAAACTGGAGATGCTATAGCTACAGCCTATGGGTCAATTTTAAATAGGCTTATAACAAACTGAGTATCTCCCTTCTGATCCTTCCTTTGTAGAACAGAAATTGTTTCCGAAAGAATACTATATCCCTACTATTCATGCTGTCTTTTGCCCTCATTTTATCCTACTCTCATATGTACAAGCACATACAGCCTTATTTTTCCCTATTTTGTTTTTCTGAAGAAACAGGTCTGGAAAATGGGCTCATCAATTCTATCAAATGGGAAGCTATGTAAACTATAACAGTGATAATAAAATAGCCAGAAATAATAGACTGCAGCACTATGCCTCAGTATTCCTTAAGCAATGTCTAATCAAGCATGGACAGCATCTGTACTTCCAGCAAATCTCCATAGGAATGTTATCTTCCAACACAGTAATTAATCACAACTTGCCATGTGTCAGAAAACTTATTTAACAAGAAGTTGCAAGACTCTTGTTTTTCATTTCCATAGCCTTCCTGGCCAGTGGGGAGATAGAGCACCCTCTCTGTGATGAAATAAGGCATCCACAGTGATTCTCTGTATGCCAAGTCTTCTACTTGTGCTATTAAATAGTAGAGCTCTTTTCATATACACCTTTGATCTCGAATATGAGAATGAATCTTGGGTAAAACTATAGTAAAAGTTTGAGATAACAGATAGCTTTACCAGATTTCGTTACCAGAATTACAGAGAAATCCTGTCCCTGGTGTTCAGGATCTCTGCTCTGGTTTTGACCCTCTGGACCCCACTATTAATTTTCACACTCAAGAAGAAAACTGTATTTTGTCCCAGAAATCATTCATTTCAGACCAGCTAGAAGAAGGAAGGGCTTTATGAGTGGGCTTTTAAGTCCTCTTTTTCCGAGATCATCTTATTCCTGAGCTGTCATGACCTGTTCCACAACAGAATCTGTGAATCAACCCAAGGAATGTGGTGAGGGGACAGGGAAGCAGCATATATAGACAAGTCTGAATGGGCACTGAAGTCCCAAAGGTGAACCTGGAAATCTCCATAGCTCCAGTGAGGCTATTACCCAAACAGAATATTCCCCCACCCATTTTCTTCCTAAGTTCTTCCTTCGCTCTCTGGCTCTTCCCTTTTGTATGCATCTCTCCCAACTGCTCTCACCACTTTTTCCTTTTCCCCTCTCATGGTGCCTGTTTTCGGCTGTTCTCTTAAGATTTCATCTCCACTTAATTTTTTTCTCTCATTTTGTTCTTTAGATGAGTATCTTAAATCTTCTGAAGAGAAATTAAAGCTCAAAATTGGCATGGGACACTGTAAGAGAAAATGTTCCAACATACAGGAAAGCTCCTCAGTCTTTTATTCATTTATTATTTCAACAGATGTCTACTAAGTATATTGTGTTAAGTCCTGTATTTCTAGAATTGGTGTTATGAGATAAAACAGGCAAGTTAAATGTAAACCATATCATATGAACATATGTACATTGTATGAGTTCTCCCATTATTTTAGAGTGTGCTTTGGTATCTTTAATGACATACTAACATATGAGGAAAGGCCTCAAGGCAGAGAAAGCTCAACCATGCAGATATCTTGGTATGGGAAGAGTATGCAAGAAAGGGATCCAACATGAGCAACATCAGAGACAGGAGAAATCTTGGCATCTGGAGAATAGCAAAAAAAGGCCAGTCTGGCAGAAGTGAATAAATAAAAAAAGGAAGAGTATGAGGTTTAATCTGAGAAGCTAAGATTTATAGTCCATTGTAGCAACAGCGGCTTTTACTTTGAGTAAACTTGGAAGTCCATAGAATATTTGGAGCAGAAGAGTGTCCTTATCCTACTCACCCTAGAAAAGAATCACTCTGGCTACTCTGTTGAAAATAGTTAATTATGGGGTTGGAGCAATAGTACAGTGGGTAGGGAGTTTGTCTTGGGTGTAACTGACCCAGGTTTGATCCCCTGAGCACCACCAGGAGTAATTCTTGAATATCACTGGGTGTGACCCAAAAGCAAAATAAATTTAAAAAAAAGAATTTTTTATGGAAGGAAGGAAGGAAGGAAGGGGAAAGAAAGAAAAGAAGGGAAAGAAAGAAAGAAGAAAGAAAGAAAAGAAAAGAAAGAGAGAGAGAGAGAGAGAGAGAGAGAGAGAGAGAGAGAGAAAGGAAGGAAGGAAGGAAGGAAGGAAGGAAGGAAGGAAGGAAGGAAGGAAGGAAGGAAGGAAGGAAGGAAGGAAGGAAGGAAGGAAGGAAGGAAGGAAGGAAAGACAGAAAGAAAGGAAAGAAAGAAAGAAAGAAAGAGAGGAAGGAAGGAAGGAAGGAAGGAAGGAAGGAAGGAAGGAAGGAAGGAAGGAAAGGAAGGGAAGGAAGGAAGGAAGGAAGGAAGGAAGGAAGGAAGGAAGGAAGGAAGGAAGGAAGGAAGGAAAGGAAGGAAGGAAGGGAAAGAACTAAAGGAAGGAAAAAGAAAGCAAATGAAATGAAAGAAGTGATCAGGAAGCAGGCATTGCTGGTGAAGGCGTGAAGAGTTGTTAGAATGCTGCTGCAGTGATCAAGGTGAAAGATTACGGTGACTCAAGCCAAGGTAGCTGCAGTGGAAAGGATGAGAAGTAAGGCTTATTTTTTTAAGTCAAGCTGATGGGATCTGCTTTGGAGTTGGAAGTGAACCAGTGAATCCCAAGATTTTATTCTCTGAATTTAAAAAAATGAAGTTTTTATTTATTAAAATAAAAAATGAGCCAGACCATGAGAGGCAAATTGATTGGGCAGAAAGGGCGTGGGGGACAAAGGTGTACATGGAGGGTGTTATCAAGACTCTGGAGTTTGAAAGTATTGAACTTGAGGTACCAAGTAGGCATCTAAGTAGAGATACAAAAGAAAGAGCTGGAAGTCCTAGAGTTCAAAAAAGTGTCCTGGACTGGAAATAGAAATGTGGGACTTGTTGGTAGATAAATGAGATTTGAAGCCAATAGGAGTGAGAGGTGAGATCTCATTAACAGCCCAACTAGAGAGCTGGGTATTTCATTATATAGATCTTGGAATATTGGGAGCAGCCAATGAAGTGGGAAGAAACCCAAGAAAGCCTGTGCCTAAGAGACAAGTGAAGAAAGTATTTCCATAGAAGAGTTTCTTCATCATTGCCAATGCTGCTGGTCAACTAACCCAGAACATGGAATTGTCTGATGATGGTCATGACAAGAGGTCTTAAAATGCTTTGATTTGAATTCTTTTGTCAATTTACCTAGCCTATAAGCAAGCTTCAAGCCTGCTTGAGAACAGTCACCTTGCAATTCCCGGGCTGGGCCTGAGCCACTCAAAGCAAGAAGGATAGGAGGCTCTTCTAATGTGAGCTACTTTTGTGTTTTCCTCATGAAAGAGATCACTACTAACGATTGAGAGTACTTTCATTCTTAATGATAGACAATCTCTGTTCCTAGGTTTCTCACCTTTCCCTTCCAGGAACTCTGGATTACCTTTGTAATTATTCTATATGGTCCACTTCATCAGTGAAGTCCCAAGTTTCTTACAAATAGTGTCCATCCATAGAAATGTCTGCCCTACAGAAGCCAACAGAATGCTATCACTGATAGAAAAAGAACCATTTGTAATTTCAGAATCAAAAGGAAAAAAAAGTCTTGCTTCAGTACATTCTCCATATGTATGTTTATTTGTTATCATTTGTTTGTTGGGCCACACCCAGCAGTGCTCAGGGCTTACCCCTTGCTCTGCACACTGGGATCACTCCTGTCAGTACTATGGGAATAGCATGTAGTGCTTGGCATCTAACCAGGGTTGGCCTCATGCCAGGCAAGTGCCTTACACCCTTTACTGCTCTCAGGCCCCTGTGAGGTAAAATACAATGCTTATTTAACTCAGTAAGAAGCTAAATCAGAGGTTAAAAAAAAACTGTAGTATGGAAGAAAACATTTTTATACCTGGTTCAGGATAAAGGACCTTATATCCAGAATACATAAAAGGGCCCTTACAATTCAACAGATAAATAAATCCAAAGATTAGATAAAGACAGCAGTCTCTCAATGAGCAGCATATCTGATGCGCAGATCATGTTTTTTTTATCAGTTTTCTTCCCCATTCATTTTATTTTATTTTTAAAAAATATTTTATTAAACCACTGTGAGATACACAATTACAAAGATGTTCATAAGATGTTCATATTTGGGTTTCGGTCATACAGTGTTCCAGCACCCATCCCTCCACCAGTGCCCATTTCCCACCACCAATGTCCCTGTTTCCCCTCCCTGGCCTGCCTCTATGGCAGGCTCTTTATTTCTTTCTCTTTCTCTCTATCTCTCTTTTCCTTCCCTTCCACATTATGGATTACGATACATACATTAAAATGATGTCATGTGTATATTTTTGCCTGTGTTTAATGCTCAGTTCTAGGTTGGTATTAGCACTTTCAACAATTATTGGCACACTGTTACATTCTCTGTCTTACCTAGCCTCTGATTCCCACTCGTTTGTGATAATTTCCACCTTTGACAAGACCTCCTGAAGATCACAGTTTTAGTACTTTCAAATCAAGAGAACTGAGCCTCCTGGAGAAATCTTGGATTCTGGAACTAGAGCCAAAAACTTATAAAATGAATCGGGAGTATTTTGTAGTGCCAGAAAGCAGGAAATACTAAAGATGATGATGATGATGATGATGATGATGATGATGATAATAATAATAAAAATAATAAATTAATAATCTATCACATGGGTAAGGTTTAATCAGAGTGGCATAGGAGTCAACCGAGTTTCCAATGAACAAATCTGGAATAATTTGAGCAACAAAGTGAGTAGTATTGGGCTATATGCAAAGTGTAAAATAAATACCCATGAATCCATATAAAAGACTGGATGTATGAATAAGTAATGAAAAGAAACAAAACTCCATGCAGATCCAAAATGAATGGTATGACTGCTCTGCCCAGAGAGGGCGAATCTCACTTCCTGCTTGTTAAGCCCAGCTGCCAATAGTGACTGTCTTTCAAAGTCACATTTGGCATGGGGAAAGGGAAAGTGACTTTATAGTGGAGAAATCTGGGAAATAGTGTTTCATTCAACTGGGTCATTAATGTTAACATTAACATAGCATAAATCATGTTGATAGATGTACTGTGGAATGAAGGGGGAATTGGGGCTGCATTTGGGGGCAGGGGATGGAAGCCAACTGATCCAGTAGAGGAGAATCCTACAAAATGCCTGACCAGTGCTGCTCTTCAAGCTTGTTAAAGTCATCAAAAAAACCTGAAAAATCATCACAGTCAAGAGGAATGTAAGAAGAATGTAAGTTTGTGTTAGTGTAGTAGATTAGTTTCTGGAGCAGAGAAAAGGCATTAGATAAATAACAAGGCAACGTAAATACATTGAAAACATTAGTTAATAATTATTAATGTTGGTTCATTTTAGTTGTGATAAGTGTACCTGCTAATGTAAGATGTTAAGAGGGAACTAGGCTGCAAGTTATATGGGAAATTTCTGTACTAGTTTTTCAGTTTCTCTCTACTCTCAAATAATCATAAAAGACAATAAAATGCATTAAAAAATAAGGGAAAAAATGGTCATTTGCCCAGAGATTATATGTGTGTGACTAATCACATATGAAAACCTGCTTAACTTCATTTTTTCACTTGGGAAGTACCAATCAAAACCACAGTGAGATACCACATTCCATCAATAGGATCACTGGGCTCAAAAAGATAGACAATTACAAGTGTTGGCGAGGATGTGGAAACACTAGAACCCTCATCCATGTCCACTGCCTAGTGGAAATATAAATACAAAATGGTTCTGTTGCTTTAGCAAACAGTCCCTCAGCTCCTCAACAGTTAAACCTACAGCTATCATTTACCCAGTTGTTCTACTCCAAGGTGTACATAAAAACGCACACAAGAACTTGTTTGTAAGTCTTATTCATTTTAGCCAAAAAGGAAATAACCCAGATAAAACATAATCTATAAAACAGGATGAGAAGGATATTTGGGTAGCCCAAAGAGGAATCGAAAGAGTCATGCTTGGAGTATCACTCTTCACTCAAGTGAGAGAAGGAATCTGGAATTCCGACCTCCATTGACAATCAAGAACCAAGAATGTTGTCTTGTTTGCCAAGGTAATGAAAATCAGATGGGCCGGACACATAATGCAATTTATGGATGACCCCTGGACTAGAACTGTACTTAGTGAATTCCACAGGATGTCAAAAGAATGCGTGGCTGAACACCTACAAGATGTGAGACTCCTTCATCAAAAACCTGAATGAATGGTTTGAGGCTCTTCATGTTACTGGAGCAAGCAGATGCCATTGGGCTACACTTGAACACAACAGGAACAAATGGAGACATTACTGATGCCCGCTTGAGCACATCAGTGAACAACGGGAAGTTAAGTGATAAGTGATAAAATGGATATTTTTCATCTATAAAAAGCAAGACCCTGAGAGACCCCAAGGTAACAGAAATAGTACAGCAGGTAGGACTTGCTGCTTGCATGTACTGCTTGCATGCAGCAGACCCTGTTTGGAATCCTGGCACCCCTGATCCCTGCCAGAAGTGAACCCTGAGTGTAGAGCCAGGGAGAAAGCTCTGAACACCACCAGGTGTGGCCCCGAAACCAACAACATAAAAGCAAGGTCCTGATGAATTATACGCAAGGTGAACCTCAGAAACATGGTGCTGAATGAGGCTCATCACAGGAGACCTAATTGTATGTGCAATGTCCAAAATAGACAGTTGTAGAGACAGAGGGTCTTGGTTACTAAGTTAGGAGCCAAGGGGATGATGAAAATATCTTTAAAGAGATTGCATCGGTGGTAGCACAGCCCTGTTAATATTATGAAAGAGTGAGCGAGTACTAACAGTTCACTCTAACTGAATGAATTGCATGGCATATGACTAATAACTTTTGGACAATCTCCCAAATGGTGCTCAAGGGATCCAGGTCTCCAAGCTAGCAGATATGCTAGAGCCCAAGGATGTGCTCCTGCTAGGGCCCTAAAGTGCTGGGGATTACCTGGACCACTTTGGCACTGCCTGGTACCTCCAGGGTGGCACCTGACAGTGCTCAGGGCATATGCATTGCTGGGGATTGAACAAGGGTCAGCCGCATGCAAGGCCAGCATCTTAACTTTTGTAATAGAATTATGTCTTAATAAATGTTAGAAAAAAACATTGAGCTTTAAAGGTTCCACATATTATGCCATAGGAAATAATTTACCAGATTTCACAGACATGTTTATAGGCAAACTTCCTAAGGCAGTGGGGAGGGGAAGCAGGGGGCATTATTTTGAGTATTCCTATGGGATCCCTGGGAAACACCCTTTTCAGTGTCCTATGGGATCCAGAGAAATAGAAAGTGAGGCAGAATTTTGGGAGAAAAGTTATGCTTAAAATTCAATCTTGCAGGGTGGAGGAGAGCCTCTTACTCCTAGAAGGGAAGTTCAGGTTAGTGAGGAGCAAGCATTTGCTCAAGAAAGGCAGCAAAAGACGAGGCCCCAGGAGGCCAGGAGCAAACTCACCTCCTGTCCTGAAGCTGCCCCTCTCCAGCTTTGAAAGGAGCTTCCCTCTCCCCCACCCCCACAGCCTCTCTCTTTGTCTTACTGGGCAGGTCTCCAGCCAGCACATTTTTTTTTATACCAGAGTGAGCTATACAATTACAAAGATGTTCATGTTTGGGTTTATGTTTATGTTGGGTTTTGGTCGTACAGTGTTCCAGCACCCACCCCTCCACCAGTGCTCATTTACCACCACTAATGTCCCCTATTCCCTTCCCCCTCCCTAGCCTGCCTCTATGGCAGGTTCTTTATCTCTTTCCCCCCTCTTTCTCCATTTTTCTCTTCTCTTACCCACTGTGGGTTACAATACATACATTTAGAGGTTATCATGTATATCTTTTTGCCTGTATTCAATGCTCAATTCTAGGCTGGTATTATTCACAATCACGATCACGATCTTCCCGTTGATCATCTATTTGCTAGAGCGGGCACCAGTAATATCTCCATATGTCCTGTCTCATGCCAGTAGAGCCAGGGGCATCAGCTTGCTACAGGAACATAAGGAGCCTCAAACCATTATATTAGGTCATGGGAATGACCTAATATAAGTGTTACTGGAATTTGGCATATCATATACAACACGAGAAGCTTGCCAGGCTTGTCGAGCGGGAGGAAAACTCTTTTAAACACCTCCAAATAAAGCATTTATTGATGAACCACGCGGCCGCGATGGGCTGGTCTGCTGGGTGGAGTTCTGACGAGAGGGGAAGTCCAGAAGTGGAAAATGGCGGCACCCGTGGAGTGAGGAGCGGTGGTCTGGCTTGTTGTGAGGTTCTGCCGAGGTGGTGGGCCAGGGCTAGAACCCGCCATGCCTCCCGACTGCCTCATGAACGGCTTTGCACAGGGAGAGCAAGGAACAGCTCTGCCCCATGTGTGAGAGTCTCTGGACCAGCATACCTGGGCCGGATTGAGGAAAAAGCTGCGGCAGGGTGGGTGTCAGTGATCTGGGCTGTGATGGGCTGGTATTATTACTTTTGACAATCATTAGCACACTGTTCCTTTTCTGTCTTACCTAACCTCTGACTCCCACACGTTTGTGGTAGATTCCACCTTTGACAAGACCTTCTGATTCATGTTTTGCCTGACCTGGATATTGGTTCCATAATATATATTTGCATTTATTTGCATGATATAAATATATATATATATATATTTATGATATATAATAAATGCAGTCATTCTGTATCTGCCCTTTTCCTTCTGGCTAATTTCACTCAACATGATCCTCTCCATGTTCATCAATTTATAGGCAAATTTCATAACTTCATTTTCCTAACAGTTGCATAGTATTCCTATTGTGTAGATGTACCAAAGTTTCTTTATCAAGTCATCAGTTCTCGGGCACACTGTTTTTTTTCCAGATTCTGTCTATTGTGAATAGTGCTGCTATGAAAATAAAAGTGCGGATGGTGTTTTCGCTGTGTGTTTTTGGCTTTCCGGTGTATATTCCCTGGAGCGGTATGGCTGGGTTGAATGGGAGCTCAATTTCCTAGTCTTTGGAGGAATGTCCATATTGTTTTCCAAAAAAGTCTATACCACTTGACATTCCCACCAACAATGGATGAGAGTCCCCTTTTCCCTACATCCACGCCAGCATTTGTTGTCCTTACTCTTTTGGATATGTGCCAGTCTCTGTGGTTTGAGATGATATCTCATTGTTGTTTTGATTTGCATTTCTCTGATGATTAGTGATGACAAACATTTTTTCATATGTCTTTTGGTATTCGAATTTCTTCCTTGTCAAAGTTTCTGTTCATTTCTCCTCCCCATTTTTTGATGGGGTTGGCTGTTTTCTTCTTATAAAGTTCTACCAGTGCCTGATATACAGTCATTCAGCATATTTTAGGTTTATGTGTTAATTGTTTACGTGTTTATTACCCTGAGGGTAAGTAAGGGTCCAATAAACACGTTTGTTCCCTGAAGCCAGGACTCTGCTTCTCTGCCTCATCCCCAGGGCCCCTGCCATGCCTCACACATTCATTCCTAACTGCTTGGGCCTTATCCTGTAGGTGGCCCTGGGTTTTCAGAGGAAGAGCAACTTGTCAGATTTGTTTCATAAAACCGTAGACCCAGCTGCTATGTTGGAAAGTGGCAGTTCAGAGAAAGAGAGATGTTCTGCACCTGAGTGAGGTCAGTGTTGGGAAGGATGGAGGGGAGACATTTGAGAAGTAGACAGGAAGATTGGCAGCATCAGGAGAATGATGGAGATGCCTTAGTATAGAAAACACAAACTCCTGGATGACCTCCCACCCTGCTCTCTGGGCATCCAGTAAAACAAGCCCAGAGGAAGAGGGATCGAGGTTTACAGGGGGAGAGTGTACACACTGTGGACAGTATAAGATGCCCCTGGGACCTCCAAGTGGAAAGGTCAAGTAGGCAGTTGGAAGAGTCAGACAGATGCTGATGAGTGGGGCCTGGATGGACTAGACTATTTGGGAAAACATTGGAACTTCCAACAGCAAAGGATTGGACACTAGCAGTGGAGGAAAATGCCCGAGGGGAGTGCCCACTTGTGAAGTGTCTAAGAAGGAAGAGAAGCCCAGCATGTGTATGTGTGGGGGGGGGGCTGTGGTGGGGGGTTGGAGGTCAGTGAGGGAAGAATCCCACTGTTGGAGGAAGGAGCAGAGCTGGAAGACTGTACAAAATGGAGCTGGCACACAGGGTCTGCTGTCCATGCTCACGGGGACGTACACACAGTCCTCTTCCCCAACAAGTCAAGCCTCTTCTCATTTATTTCTATTTCCCAAATTCCAGCTCTGTCTTAGCTGGGGAGGGAGGCATGGAGCTATACCCAGCTCTGTGCTCAGAGTTAACTTTCAAAGATAATGTGGGACCATGTGGCGCCAGACATGGACTCAAGTGTCTTCTGCACTCAAAGCTGTGCTAAGTCCATTGAGCTCACACTTGGATTCTTTTTATACTTTATTTAAATGCTTTGGTTTACAGAGTTGTTCCTAACATAGTTGTCTCAGGCAACTTTAATCCCCTCAGTGTGACCTTCCCTCCACCTTTGTCCCTAGTTTCCCACCCCCTTGTAAGCCTGCTTGGTAGGCCCAAAATAATTTTTTTGAGCAATACAGAATAATGTTTATTGATACAGCAAAATGACTAATGGAATGATCAAAAAAGTACTTCACTTAAAATACATGAAAACTGTCTCATCTCCCAGTGGGGTCATGGAGTCCTTGTCTGAGGGTTTACTAAGCTCTTTGTTGCTGGTTGAGCTTTTGGTGTTAGTGTTTTTGTTTGCTTAGTTAGCTTCTATGCCACCTTAGATTTCTGTTTGAGATATACTGCCCCGTCCAGTATTCTTCCTCCACCTTTGACACCTGCTGACCAGTCCCTGTCTATCATGACGTTCATGGACTAGCAGCTATGACTGAAGTGATAGGCCAATGGTCCTCAACCTTCCTTCTCCTACAGACAGCAGCAGTGCAGCAGTCCATTGACCAGTGCTTGAAGATCAGTGATTTAGGCCCCTTCCTCAGGTCGATAAAACCAGCCTAAAACCTAACCCGAATAGCTGAGCCCCTGCCTTGACCTTGCACTTTTGCTAAGTCCAGAAGTGAACTTTGGCATGGCTGGGATTTTGTGCAGTTGTGGCCCACTTAGTTTCTCAGTCATGGGGACTGGGGGCAGCAAGGCGGTTTTCTGGAGTGGAGATGGTGGGTTTTCTGTTCTGAGTGACTGGGGTGACGGGTAGAGCGAAAGATTAACAGTGCCATGCTGCCATCTACTGGACACCCACCACCAGCAGAACTCTGATAGAATAATGGGGATGTTTGCTTCTGAAGAGGCTTCTTCCTCAGGGGACTTGGCTGAAAGTGGAAAACGTTCCCCATTACTTCCCAATCCCCGTACACCCCATTCAATAAAAATTGCCTTGGGGCCTGTATGATTAAAGAGACTTTTTCATTTTAAGAGAATCATATATTTTCTCTGTTTTTCCCCCACCCCCCCACCTTCCCAGCTCTATTCTGCTCTTGGTGGAAGCTGGCTTTGCAGTTCTGTCATAACCCCCTTTTCCCACCTTTCCCTATCATACATCAGGTGTTTGACTCAAGGTTATTGACCATGTGGATTTGTGGTTCGTCATGGGAAGAAATTAGTCTGCTCCCCAAACCCTTTGATATCAGTTCCTCTGAGAAGTCTCATAGCTCTTGAACTGAGTCGCCCTGGTGCAGAATTAACCCTGGGCCTTCCGGGAGGAGAAATATGATGGATTATGTAACTTTCATTGTCTAGAAATTGAAGGAAGTTATGGCTTAATCTAGGCGAGTTTTCCTAAAGATCTTTATAAATAGAGCCTGAGCAATAGCACAGCAGGTAAGGCACTAGCCTCGCATGTGGTCAACCTGGGTTCAGTCTCTGGCACCACATATGGTCCCCTGCACCTTCAGGCGTGATCCCTGAGCACAGAGCCTTGAACAGGCCCTGAGTGTGCCACTGGGTGTGGCTCAGAAATGAGGGGGAAAAGAATCACTTGTCTTCCCGTTGTTCATCGATTTGCTTAAGCAGACACCAGTAACATCTCCATACATGCTATCACATGCTAGTGTAGCCCAAGGGCATCTGCTCGCTCCAGGAGCACAAAGAGCCTCAGAGCATTCCTTCAGCTCATGGGAATGAGGTCTATAATTGTTATTGGTTTTGGCATATCAAATATGACACGGGTAGCTTGCCATGCTCTGCCGTGTGGGTGGTATACTCTCAATCGTAGGCTCTCATCCCGTGCATTTACTGATGAACCGCAATGGGGAGAGATCGGCTTTTCTCTTGGGTGGAGCTCTGACGAGTTGTGGAGTCCAGATGTTGAAAGCAGCGACACTCATGGTGTGGGGATTCTTCTGGCTTCTTGCAGGGCTCTGCTGGGATGGTGGGTCAGGGCTACAACTCACCTTCCCGAGCACCTCATGATCAGCTGAGCACGGGGAGGCCAATAGCAACTCTAATCTCCAGATAAATGCCACAGGTTGTTGTCTCTGGCCAACAACAATAAAAATTAAACTGTCCTGGGTGAGGTGAGTATCTCATGGCAGCATGCACAGTTCACAAGAATGAGGCCTTAGTTTGAGCATTAAATAGAGGCAAAAGATACACATGACAACCCTTTAATGTATGTTCTGTAATCCATAGTCTGGAAGGGAAGGAAAAGAGAAAGAGAGAAATGGAAAGAAATAAAGAACCTGCCATGGAGCAGGGCTGGGGAGGGGGGAGGGAACCGGGGACGTTGGTGGTGGGAGATGGGCACTGGTGGTGGGATGGGTGCTGGAACACTGTATGACCAAAGCCCAAATATGAACTTTTTTAATTGTATATCTTTGTAATTGTAAAAATAAAAAATTAAAAAAAAAAGAATGAGGCATTGAATTCATTCCCTGGCGTCCTCTCAAATGAATAAAAAAGTAAAACCTTAAGGAGGAAGAAAGATTTTCCAGATAATCTTTGATGATAGAATGTACATTTCTCAGGCTGGGAAAACAGCCAATGAAACTAGAAAGTATGACCCACACATGTAAAAGGTAGAAAAATTTGGGGGTCAGAGACATAGTACAGCAGAAAGGGCATTTGCCTTGCACGGGTCAATCAAGGTTCGATTCCCAGCATCCCATATGGTCCCCTAAGCACCACCAGGAGTAAAAGAAATCGTTCATTAATGGACTTAAATAATGCTGCATCTTTCTGATTAATCTTTATTTGAGTTTTCTATCCTGTGTCTGACTACACTTTTTACTCATCTGGTTTTCTCTGTATTTATTGTGCATAAAGCCCGCACCATACATTATAATCATTAATTGATCTCTAATTGGCTAATTGGGCCTTTGAGAGCAGCTGGGTCTGCCTCCTGGTCTACACATTCCCTCATAAAGCATCCTCAGGTCGTGAGCTTTTCCAAGGCTTTTCACAGCAGTCATTGATATTTGATTTCTCATAAGCATATCTGATGTGTGGGGCTTTGATTAAGTTACGATTTCTTTTGATTATGTTCAATAAATGTCAGCATATCTCGTACACATACAATGTCAGCATGTACTTTCGGGTTCCTTGATCTTATTGGCAGCACGAGGCATTCCTTTGTAGCACGGGTGCTGGAATTGGAGTGATTCTGAGATTAGCATAGTTGACAGATGTTATTATTTCCAATAAAGATCCCCAGGAACAGAAATCACAAGTGACTTGTCCAAAATCTCCCATCAAGTCATGCTATTTATATACCCCACACTACCTCTGTAGTCATTATTGCTAGGAAATTACATTAATCCACCAGTGAGGCCAGTTTTCTGCCAGGAAAGAATTGTGTTGTGCTAGGAAGCCATTCAGCCTGTTCTGTGACTAATGCCCAAGAATGAGCATTTACCAAGTTTATCAGAATTCTTGCACTGAAATAAAACAACAACAAAACAAAACCAAAAACTGGAAACTGAATTTTTTCTTATTTTGTAAATTAAAAAAATATAGAGTACTTAATGTTGATGCCTATAAAGCAGCAAATGGGGATACTTTCTCTAGTCATAAAGACAGGCTACAACCCCACACAAACAGATCAAAAGCTGAATCTCCCTCCATACATCCCTATTCAGTGATAACTCCCCCAGACCCCCTCCTCCCATGCCTTGCCCCCATGCCTGGCCCAAACATTCTCTCTATTATTTCCCTTTATTTTTCTATCCACTTAAAAACTAGTTCATTCTATGCTATGTTCTTCGTCTGACTCCATCATTTAATAGTTTGTTGCTCTAATATCTTATTAGCATGTCCTACCTCCACTTTCTTATAAAGGTCTTTTTATTTCTTTTTTTTAAATGTTTATTTTAGGCACCATGGTTTACAAAGCTGTGAGTCCGCTTCCCCCCACTGCTCTCCCCACCTCGCCTGCCCCTCCCCCACCCCAATTTTCCTGCCTTTCCTTCAGTAAGTTTCTTACTGAAGACCACTTTTCAGTCTCTGTTGCCTTTGGGTATTGTTATTCACATACTGTGTAACTCTGTATTTATATATGAAAGAGATCGTTCTGTGCCCATCCCTCTCCTGATTAATTCCATTCAGCTGATACTCTCCAGATCCAACCACTTTGCAGCAAGTTACATCTTTTCTTAAAGCTGAATAATATTCCATTGTGTATGGGTGCCGTATTTTCTTTATCTAGTCCTCTATCTGTTCTTGGACATTTGGGTTATTTACACATTTTGCCTATTGTGAATAGTGCTACAATGAACATAGGACTGTGAGATTTTGGGGTCCCTTGGAGTAGATGCCAAGAAATGGAATTACTGGGTCATATGGAAGCTCAGTTTTATGAAATTCTTTTCCTTAAGTAGGTACAAGGTTTTCTCAGTTTCCTCAACGTATAATTGACATATGCACACTACATGAGTTTCAGGTGTATAACAAAACAGTTTAACATTTTATGTAATAATTGCCAGTTATAAAGTTCTGTGACTCGTTACCTTGATTGTAATTTGCTCATCCTTGGTTTCTAGGTGTGTATAGTTTTCATTTGCTTATTTTTCGCTTACCACTCTGCGATAGTGTTCAGGGTAATCAGGAATGCAATTTGGGCTCAAAGTTCAATTGCTAAATATGAGCTTCAGAGAGCATCCTTAGTTAAAGCAGATAGGTCACCAAGAAAGAGACAAGCCTTTGACTCCACATTACATTCACCAAAATTAGGACAGCACCTAGAAGATAATAACTGTGTTTTCAGTTACTTAGAGACCTAAGTTACTTTTTTACATTGATGATGATGATGCTATATTACCATTTTAATATCAATGTAACTATTATTTTTATATAACTTAACCCACTGTGTGATATAAATTGCCAGAAACACTTTGCCAATATTGGTTCACTGAATCCTCCCTGAAACTCTATGTAGATGTTATTACCGCTATTTTTCTATGGACAAAAAATAAAGCTCAAAGAGACTTAAAAGAAATTTCCAGTTCACACAGAGTCAGGATGTAAGCTTGATCAATCCACCCCCCAAGCCTGTTCTACTCTAACCTTGTGGAGCAGGACAGGACCATTCTTTGATAAACTGGGCGTTCAGATTATCAAATTATTCAAACAGCATTAGGCTGTTTGACTGTTTTGTTATCTATTTCATTTTCAGTGAGACCCTTCACACTCAAACATTTTCTTTTCTCTGGCATGTCTCTCTTTCGTGATTTCCATGGAGCTCTGGTCTCTAGCCATTTTAATCAACTTTAATTAGCAAAGGCTCTGCAGACCCCATCACCAACTTAGAATGCATTGGCTTGCATCATGCTGGGCAGCCAGGTGACAGTGTGATTTGTGGGTTGTCTGCCCATCCCACATGGCTGTCCAAGGGTCATAATATTGCTCTCTAGGCCCATCCTTCCACCCTCTGGAAGCCAACCACATATTACAGCTAGTCTACCATTTACGCCAGTCAGTATTCCCCAGTACATATGCAACTTAACCTCAGAGCTAGAGTATCAGGATGTCTTAGATAATTTGTTTTGAAAAAGATGCTATGATGTCATCTCTGATTTGACAAATTCTGATTTGAGAACTTGAGAGTGGGCCCCCATATATCTGCAATTTGGCAAGGCTTCAAGGCTTCTTTCTTTAGAAGAAACACAAACCAAATATAACATTCTTGAGAACTCATACAATATAAATACAAAACTCATACAATACCCAGACCTTTTCAACTTTTTTTTGTCTTTTGGTCACACCCAGGACACTCAAGCAATGCTCAGGGACCATTTGGGATGCCAGGGATTGGACCTGGGTCAGTCACATGCAAGACACATGCCCTACCCACTGTACTATGGCTCTGAACTCCATCCCAACTTTTTTTTTTTGCTTTTTTGGGTCACACCCGGCAGTGCTCAGGGGCTTCTCCTGGCTCTGCACTCAAGATTTACTCCTGGCAGTGCTCAGGCAACCATATGGTATGCCGGGGATCGAACCCGGGCCGGCACAGGCAAAGCCCTACCGCTGCACTATCGCTCTGGCCCCCAATTTTCTTTTTATTTACTTTATTCCCCTTCCTCTTGTTCTCCTGGCTACAGGTGGTCAGTGGTTAAATTGGTGGTGGGAAATGTGCACTGGTGTAGGTATGGGTACTGGAAAATTGTATGACTGAAACCCAGTCATGGACATCTTTGTAAGATATCTCATGGTGGTATAATGAGATTAATAAATAAATAAATAAAAATATAGATAAAAATCACCTGCAAGTAATTTCCTAGATGACGCCTAATCCTCATGAAAATGATCCCTAAGGCAGATGCCACTCTGCTGTGGCAGAGTCAGCTGCACCTGTGGAAGTTAGGGAGGGAACTAAATGCTGTTTCACTTACTTAGTGGGTGGCCAATACACAAATCAACACATTGTCAATGCATGTACATCTGAGCAGCTCCAGCACTCTGGGCTCAGATTACCTCATCTGCAAAATAAGGGTGGGACTGGAAAATCAGCTCTAGAGACTTTCGCAGCTCTGAGTTGCCCAGAGTTCTGCAGTGTGGAGCCAGAGGTGGGGCCGGAGGTCTATAGCTTCTCCTTGACGCCATGCTTCCAAAAAAGCTGTTTACAGCAGAAGAGATTAAAATGGAGGAAATGAACATCTACTTCAGAAAGCTATCAAGATTGCTGATGTACACAACGCATTAGAGACACTTTAGTGTACTTGTTAACTAGACTAACTCAGGAAAGGAAGGAAGGGGGAGGGAGGAAAGGAAGAAAGGAATCAGTTTGCTCTCATAGTCATGACAGTGGTTGTAGTACTGGCTTGCCTCACACTCTACAAGTACTAGAGTATGAGGCAAGCATATAGGAGCTGGCTACTGCCTGTGCATGACCTATAAAGGTCTTAGAAGGCTCTGAACAGTAATTCAAAAAATAAACATGTAGGTCCTCAGAAATATAAATGTCACGCCTGCTGTTCTCTGCATCTCCTTGGCCTCGCTGTGGTTTCCCAGCTGATGGAAAGGTTTTATTCAGATCAGCCATTTCGCTTTTCCTGCAGGCACTCTTAATCTTGTGTTCTAACCTTTAGAGATATAGGCTTCGGTGGCTGCGGGTAGTGATTTCCTTTGCCCAGCATCTGCATGTTTAGATTCCTCTCAGAATTGCGCACCTTTCATCACTCTCATTTGGCGATGGAGTTGGAATAGGAAACACACAGAGTCAGAGGCGAACTGTGCCCTCCGGAAGTCCAGAGCAAGGGCAGGAGTGAGTCCACTGCCTGACTTGGCCACCGGCAATTCTACAGACAGATCCATCTCCTTTCAGCCACCTGTTTTCCCCTCCCCAAAGAAGCAGCTGATGAAGCATTTTGTGGTGTCGGGGACATACCCAGAAGGGAGAGGCAGAGGGTCTTAATGGTGCATGCATTTTATTGACAGTATAAAGGACTTCATGATATATTCGACCAGCAATTAATTACAGCCCAGGTCCCAGCTTCTCCTTTAGGCTCCGGTCTTGTGTTGATGCGCTCCACTGAGAACATAATAATAGGTTTCAAATGTTGGTGAAAAACATCGAGTAATTACTTGCTGTGGTAAATCAGTCCTTGGAAGTTTCAGCATCTTTGGCTCCTCCTGTGCAGGAGTCGAGATGTTTCTTTTGTTAACTTTAATTACGTAGCATTGGAGAATTTTTATTTTGCAGTCTTCAGAAACTTTACCACCCCCTCCATTTCACAGTTTCCTAGCTCTCTGGAGATGTAAGTATTGAAATGATAATGACACATAACTAACATTTGAACAAGGGAAGCATATGTCTGCCAGGGAGCTGATTGCCTTAGTTAAGGTTTGCAGCTATTGGCCATCAGCTCTTTGCCAGTTCCTCTAATGAGCCTTAAATATTTACTGTTTGTTGTGTAGAGGGAAAGAATGTGCTTGCAGGCACTCTGAGACCCCTTCGCACCAATGGCATATGTTTAAATTCTGGGCCCCGAAGCCAAAGAGCCTCTCGTAGCTCTTTTTCCCCTTTGTTAGGTAGAAAAGGGAAGAAAATGCTATTTTCCAGTAAAACCTGCTCCTTCTTTTGTAAAGTCCTTTTCTTCTGGTGGAACTTGGACACATCTGCTTGAATAACAGCTTCATAGCTCACCTATGTAGAATGAGAAACTCCCATTTGGCCTCTCTCTCCAAAAGATCCTCAGCCAGGAAAATATAATAGTGTAGAGTCTTTGCTACCCAGCGTGATTCACTGTTGCTCATAACTATCCCAGTTGGCACTAAGGCTGGGTCACTCCTGAAACTATGAACAATACAGATCCACATTTCTCTTTACCTCATATTGTTAGTATAAAGATTGTTTTCCTGTCCTGTCTCAGCTGTTCTGCCCATTCTGAGCAGTGAGTCACTAGAAGCCCTAACTTCAAAGGTTTGTCTCCTACAGTAGGCTAGTCCTGTCTTAGAACAAGAAGTTCATTTTCTCCAATGCTTATCTCTCGAGTGGAACTATCACTTCTGTTTAGAACCAAGCAGAAGTGGATACTGATCATTCTTTTAAATGTAAAACCATTGGCTTTAAATTTTGTGTGCTTTTTATAATTGTTTTTTAAATGATCTTTGTTGGGTTCATGCTGGTTATCATTGATGCCTTCCCACCATCCAAACAAACTACATGTGCCAGAGATTTAATGTAGTCTCTCTTTGAAAAATTGTTGACTCATCATGATCACAGTATAAACCAAAATATCTAATTAACCCTTCCTCCCTTCGTGGAATGTTTAATCTCTTCTCATTCTGCTCAAACATTTCCATATTTTCACGTATAAGACTAGAGAGTAACAAAAAATACCTGGAAAGAGTTTTTTTGTATTATTTCTTATTATTAACATTTTGGTTAACATTGTTGGTTAGCAATAATGTTATTACTACTCTATGCAGTTCATATAGACTATGTACATGGCACTGTACTTATGGGACCTATATGCATTGTTTATTTAATCCTCATCATAATCTAATGTGCTTAGATGTATTAGCATTTTCATTTTACAAATGGGAAAATTGAGTCTCTAAAAAGATTAAGTAGCCCAAGGTCTACACAAACAAGTCAATGACAGGTTCATGATTCAAAGACGGGCTATCTGCATTTTAGCTTTTGTGCTATATGGCTTATGACAATGGAATGCATTAGTATTTCAAGGAGATATACCACGGCCTCAGTGTTTTATGGACTCTATTAAACAGTGATGACAGGGTGTTCCTAGTTGAAATGGCTTAAAGGAGGGGTAACAATTTTTTAGCTTCCCTAAGAGAAATTGGAAACAGATGTTGTTTTTGTAGGCCTGCCGGGATAAACAAAAAGAAGACCTAAAAGATTAGGAGAAAGGATTTTAGTGCAGCACCTGAGGCCTGTCTGGGGATGATCATAGTCATTGATGGGCTTGACTGAGGCAAAGAGACTGGCATGGCAGCTGCATTAGAGAGCGACCAGGTTAGGGAGGGAGGCTGGAATAGACAGCCTGGAGGTGGTAGCAGTGTAGGCCACTGCCAAGCACAAACTGCAGTTCCAGAATCACCCACAGAGTATGTTCATGGGGTGGTAGGAGCATGGTGACAGATGAAATTATTCTCCAGCAGCTTTTAAGAAGCTACTAGGGGGTTTTTTCCAAATGCATTTAGGAATTTGGAGAGGAAAAAGCAAATCTCTCTCTCTCAGAGCTCTCTCTTTCTCTCTCTGTCTCTCTCCGTATCTCTCTCTGTATCTCTCTCTTTCTCTCTCTCATCTTTTTTTTCTTTTTGGGTCACACCTGGCACTCCAGGCTTTTTGCTCGGGAATTACTCCTGGCGGTGCTCAGGGGATCATATGGAATGCCGGGGATCGAACCTGGGTGGGCGCGTGCAAGGCAAACATCCTACCCACTGGACTATCGCT
This sequence comes from Cryptotis parvus, assembly GCA_021461705.1. Taxonomy (NCBI): domain Eukaryota; kingdom Metazoa; phylum Chordata; class Mammalia; order Eulipotyphla; family Soricidae; genus Cryptotis; species Cryptotis parvus. The sequence goes on from JAJIBD010026738.1 coordinate 29,439, forward strand.
CTGGCCTCTCTCTCATCATTTAAAAAAATACAAAGCAGGCAGACTATGGGAGGGGGGAGGGAATTGGGGACATTGGTGGTGGGAAATGGGCACTGGTGGAGGGCGGGGTGCTGGAACACTATGTGACCGAAATCTCTAAACATGAACAACGTTGTAATTGTATATCTCATGGTGGTATAATAAAATATTTAATAAAAAATACAAAGCAAAGAATACACTAAAACCAAGAGGTCATCTGGCTGATGTGTCTCTTTGTCCTCCCCACTAATCTCTTTCTGTGTTTAGGGGATTCACCACAATCTAGTTTTGGAGAGAAACAGAGTACACCCTACAACCTAAAGAGGCAAATGCAACCTCACACCGACCTTGTGAGGCAGGTGTCAACCAGATGCCTTCCCCTACGCCATTTCTCATCAGAGAGCCACCAAGTAGGGTGTATTGGATAATCTCACAAAGTGGTAGCTTCCTCCTGTGAAAACTTCCAGTCACCTAGGGTGGCGGCTGTGCAAAGGCAAAGCTAACCCCAGGAAGCTCCAAGGTAATTCTGGCCAGATCCCAGCTGTCCCCAGCTGGGTTTCTTCTCATTCACTTTCAAGGTGTAATTCTCCACTTTCCGGCCCATCTGCAAGTTAGCCTGTCTCCTTTCAGTAAGTCTTTCTCTACAACTTAGTTGACTGTTATAGCTGTCCATAGTGGTAGAATCTTATACAAATGCAACTTGGAACTTTTATATCTGTGGCTCTTGTAGAAAAATCTGAGTCTTCCATTATTGATCTCTACTATTAAAAATTTGATCCACTTCTTAGGTCAGTGACATAGAATACTAAATATCTGTCAATAAATTTCATTGTTCTAAGAGAAATCAAACCTGGCTGGTTTGTGTGCCCAACAGCTTGATGTGCATATTTTGGAAAATTCAGTCATAGCACTTTTTGTTTGTGGTCTACTTCAGTGTGATAAATTATCCAAGAACTTAGGGTCTAAACCAGAAACCATTAGATTTTTTCTGGTTTGGCGAGTTGACTGAGCTCAGCTGCATGGCTCTTCTGTTGAGCTTCTTTAGGGTCTCTCACATGGCTGCAGTCTGCTGGTGAGTGGGGCTGAAATGTCTGAAATGACTCATATGGTCATGTAGTGGGATTATGATGGAGTTGGGGGGCACTTGGCTGGACCCTGGGCTGCTGGCCAACTGTGCTCCTCTTTGTTTACAACTTCTCTGAGAACTCCCAATGCCACACAGCTTTCCTTGTGTCTGTTCCCTCAAGGCAGTCAGATTTCCTCCAGGGCCACTTGCTGGACTCCCCAGTGTAGAAAGTTGAACTATCAGGCTTTTATATTTATTTTTTTATTCACTTGTAAATTTACTCATGTGTTACAGGAATTTGTTTTTAATATTTTATTATACCACCGTGAGCTACACAATTACAAAGATGTTCATATGATATTCATATTTGGGTTTTGGTCATACAGTGTTCCAGCACCCATCCCTCCACCAGTGCCCATCTCCCACCACCAATGTCCCCGATTCCCTCCACTCCTCCCCTAGTCTGCCTCTATGGCAGGTTCTTTATTTCTTTCTCTTTCTCTCTATGTCTTTCTCTTTTGCTTCCCTTCCACATTGTGGATTACAATACATACATTAAAATGATGTCATGTGTATCTTTTGCCTGTATTTAATGCTCATTTCTAGGTTTGTATTAGCACTTTCGACAATTATTGGCACACTGTTCCATTCTCTGTCTTACCTAGCCTCTGATTCCCACACGTTTGTGATCATTTCCACCTTTGACAAAACCTCCTAATCCATGCTTCACCTGACCTTGGATATTGGTATCATAATATGTACACACACCCCACACACACAACACACACACACACATACATATATATGGCTTGCAAATAAACGCAGTCATTCTATATCTGTCTGTCTCCTGGCTAATTGGCTAATTTCACTCAACATGATCCTCTCCATGTCCATCCATTTACAGGCAAATTTCATAACTTCATTTTTCCTAACAGCTGCATAGTATTCCATTGTGTAGATGTACCACAGTTTCTTTATCTAGTCATCAATTCTCAGACACTCTGGTTGTTTCCAGATTCTGGCTATTGTGAATAATGCTGCTATGAACATAAAAGTAGGGATGGTGTTACCACTGCGTATTTTTGTTTTCCCAGGGGTATATTCCCAGGAGTGGTATAGCTGTGTCAAATGGGAGCTCAATTTCTAGTCTTTGGAGGAATGTCCATATTGTTTTCCAGAAAGGCTGTACCAGCCGGCATTCCCACCAACAATGGATGAGTGTCTCCTTTTCTCCGCATCCATGCCAGCACTTGTTGTTCTTGCTCTTTTTTTTTGAGTATTTGCCAGTCTCTGTGAGTATACAAATAAAAAGATATCTACAATTAAAGTTATTTTGGTTTTGGCATACAGGTCCACTCTCTCTAGATTAATGATTATGAGCAATTAAAAATTACATGTTTGGGTTTTGGCCATTCGAATTTTTTTCCCTTGCCCTCCACCAGTGCTTCTGTTCATTTCTTCTCTCCATGGCAGTTCTTTATGGTTCGTTGCCTTTCTCTCTCTTTCTCTAAAGTTCCTACCAGTTCCAGACTATGGTCGAACATACTTAAAAGGTTGTATGTGAACCTTTGCCTCTATTTAATGCTCAGTTCTAGGTTGGTATTAGTCCCTCGATATTATTCCCTGTTCCATTTTCTGTCTTTCCTAAACTCTGCTCCCAATTTTGTATTCTTGACAAGTCACTGTTTCTTTTGAGGAGCAGAAACTTTTTAGTTTCATGTAATCCCGTATGTTTATCTTTTCTTCTAGTTGCTTCGTTAGTGGTGTTTCACCTTTGAAGATGCCTTTAGTTTCAATGTCATGGAGGGTTTTTCCTATATTTTCTTCAAATGCACTTTATGGATTCAAGTCTGATATTGAGATCTTTAATCCATTTTGATCTGATTTTTGTGCATGGTGTTAGACAGAGGTCCAAATTCATTTTTTTACATTTTGCTGCCCAGTTTTCCCAACACTACTTGTTGAAGAGGCTTTCCTTACTCCATTTTGGCCTCTTTGCATCTTTATCAAAGATTAAATGATCATGTGTTTGCAGTTGGGGGTCAGGATACTCAATTCTACTCCATAGGTCCACAGGTCTGTTTTTATTCCAATACCGTGCTGTTTTAATTACTACTATATCAGGCCTTTTTTAAAGCCTAGTCATGACTGACCAGGATTCCCTTCTACCACATTCTATTAAAGCAAGACAAGATCAGGACTGACCAGGATTCCCTTCTACCACATTCTATTAAAGCAAGTCACTGGACTAACAGACTGAATGTAACAGCTGGTGATGACCCAGAGGTATGAATAACAGGAGATGTGGATTAGAAGGGGTTGTTTTGGGAATTCAAACACCATAACACCTAAACTTCAGACCCTGGATTCACTGCTCAATGTCTGGCAAGTAAATATCCAATGTCTTTGGCAAGATTCTTTCCCTTACAAAGAGTAGACACCAAATCTGAAATAATTTAAGCTGAAAGGGAATGTATTGAATCATGAAGTTGGGCTAGTTGAGGAGTAATTGGTTTGATTTTTAAACTTCACTTGGTGGGGCGGGTGCCCAGTGGGTAGGGCATTTATTTGCCTTGCACACGGCCGGCCCATGCCAGCCTGAGTTCGATCCCCGACATCCCATGTGGAACCCCGAGCACCGCCAGGAGAAATTCCTGAGTGCAGAGCCAGGAGTAATGCCTGAGCATTGCCGGGTGTGACCCAAAAAGCAAAAAAAAAAAAGAAAAAAGAAAAACCATAAACTTGGCTTGGTCCAGGGATTCAAGAGATATTTGCATGGTTGTGTCTCTCCCCTCAGATTCTTGTTTCTGCGTCCATCTGCTTTCCTTCATTGTTATTCTGTCTCCCTGCATGGCAGAATTGCAGTCCCAAACCTCTGCTACATGCGTAGTTGAAAACCTTGGAGAAAGAGAAACCTTCTCTTCTAAAATCCAGATAGCCAGCCGCAATCGGAGGCTGTCCATAATAAACCCATAGCTTCTAGCCAAGAGTAAAGAATCATTCTGATTGGACAGAACAAGTCACGTGTCCACACCTACTGTGTCTGTGGTTCGTTCCAACCTGGACCTTAAAGATGCTCTCAGGAGGACATGAAAGAAACTGTTTCCAGAAGTCAGAAAGGTGATAGATGAAGAAAAAACTTGAGATGGGGCCAGAGCAATAGTTCAGTGGGTAGTGTTTGCCTTGCATGCAGCCAACACTGGTTCAATTCCTGGCATCCCATATGGTCTCTAGCCAATAAATTGCTGAGTTTATTTTATATAAAAAGGATGAACTTTTTTAATGTCTTATGGAAAGAGAGATGTTGAGAAATCCATTATTCAGAATGGATTTCAGTAGCTGGAAAAAATGTAAAATAAGCCGTTTCTGGACTGGACCTTGTATGAGCTGAGATTCAAAGGGAAAAAGGATAGTGTGTCAACTATTGTCTCAAGAACCAAATTTGGTTCTCTTACAAATTGTAGGAGCTTAGTTATGCTGGATAGTTTCTTATTTAGTTAGTTCCAAGGAAGATTGTTTTTAACCCCAGATGGAAGCTTTCAAGACTTCATAAGGCTCATACAAAGATAAAACTTTCCAGGTGATTACCATTAAAGGAAAATAAGTCTTTAAATATATAAGTAAATTTATGTGTTGTACTCTGTCACTTTAACAATGGATCCTGAGATGACCAGAAATAATGGGTTCTGTTTTTATCATCCTCCTGGCAAGCTGAACACATCTATTAATGGGAGTTTATTTAGCTCCTATGTACCAAGAAGGAAAGAAAATCAAGTCCCAGGTTCTCTGTCCCTCTCTCCCTTCCTGAATACACTGAGGATAGGTGGGGAGAAGCACCAGCCATACTGACCTTCTAGTCCCCAGAGATGGTAGAGAGGAAGAAGCCACAGCAAAGGACAGAAATAAGTGCAGACTTTGATAAGAAGAGTTAAGGCTGGCACATAGATCTTATTGTCCTTAAAACCTTAAAAAAAAGAATCTCTTCCTTAGGTTTTCAGATACTGTCAGCCAACCCTTCATATGACAAGAAGGGAATTGACTCCTGAAAGTGGAGCAGTGACCACCTGTCCATCGGCCTGATAAGACACTTCCTCTCTCTCCCATGGAGCTCTGGGATCCACTTTGGGGGCAGGGGGGGGCAAGCTGAGGCATCATTGTGTGATTTGAGCCATACCTGTCAGTTTCTGCTACCCACTTGAAGATGGCATATGCTGACTCCCTCCCACTGTATAATGTCTCCCTTTTTTTCTAGACGGAGAATGCTGTGTCAGGGAGCTTTGCATAGAACAGTATTCTAGACTAGCATAGAATTCTTCTAGACTAGAATAAGGTTGCTGCTAGGCACTTCTTCACCCCGCCTCCCCAGAAGAAATCACTCTTTTAATAACTATTATCTTGGCCTGCATGTACACCTTCTCAGATCTTTGTTACTGAATAAACACAGAGAAATTATAAGTGATGGTTTTGGGTGCTGGTATTGCCACATTCTCTCTTAGCTGTATGTGCTCTGCTTGCACCCATTGACTAATTTTTTAAATGAAAATCTAAATGGCCATAATTAATTGCCATCTAAGTTCTACCACACCCTAAGTAAAAAAAAAATAGAAAAATGGTGCCGCTGTGGGGAGGTTTAGAGGGACCATCCCCTGCTGTATGGGAACATGAAATCACAACATCTCGGGCAGAAGAACCTGGTGCCTCAGGTCTGCCCTAGCATGGTGGTCTCCCTTGAGTAATTGATTTTTCATGTCCCACTGTTTATGATAATACTCTTAGTAGTAGAGCCACTCAAAGTGTCAGGCAGAGGGGAGAAGATAGAATCTCTAACCATTGGGAGGCGATCCACAGTGGAAGGAGAGTGTAGGGTCACTCACACCAAACCTCAAGCTCCAGCTTTTTCCATAGAAAGTGTTTTTTTAGATTTTATGATATTAATGTGAATCACTTATGATTTGATGTGGGTTAAATCATCCCTACACCCCTGGAATCTATTTTATTTTGTTGTGGGGAATGAGATCTTAATTTTTATTATTTTTATTGCACCATTAATGGTTCACTTATTATCACAGAGAGTTAAAGAAATAGATCAACCAAAGAATTGTCCTTACTATTTTCTGTGTCTTTTTTTATTCCCCAAAGACAGATAGGACTTGCTCCTACTCATATAACCAGGGAGATAGTATTTTCCCTTCCACACCTGCCCTCTTAAGGCTTTCAGGAGGAATACATGGACTGTGTGATTTACCAAATGCTAGTGAACAGCACTGCCAAAGCATATGTTTTAAGAACTATTGACCCGAATCACATGAAACCACCAAAGAAAAAGCTTGACTTTTGATTGGAAAGATTATTAGAAAAGAAAATGTGATGTTTGCAAGAATATATGCTCACTGTTATTATTCAATTTGTTCATGATCAAATAATTATGTAAAAATTCCATGATTGGGGCCAGAAGATAGTACACTAGTTAGGATGCCCTGGGTTCCATTTCTGGCTCAACATGGTCCCTGAAAGTCACTAGACACGGCCCTGGTGTCCTTCAAGAGCAGCCATGTGTGTCCTGGAAGCCACCAGCACTGCCTAAGTATCACTGGCATTGAGGGGTCCAAGTCTTGTTTCCCTTGACTCTTGGCTGAACCAGTGGCCCCACTGACCTAAAATTCCCAGTGGGATCCTGGGATATCAGGTATTCGAACCTGGTGTTTAAGATGCTGTGACAGACACTACTGATTTCATCTTTGGTGTACATAGATAACATGTAAAAATGAGCATCTGAATTAAGCAACTAATACCTCTTCTAACTCTATAATGCTATATAATATCCTGCAATGAGTGAGAAATCTGTTGGGTGGTAAGTCTTCAAGGTCTTCACCAATAGCATGGGTAGTTAATTTGCATGCCAAGTGTATATAGAGACCTTCCACACCCACTTGTGAAATATTTAGTTTTGTTAATATTCCATGGAGAAATTTTAAAATTAATTAAAGAACAATGGCTTACCAAGTTGTTGACAGTTGAATGTTAGGCATATAATGTTCTAGCACCAGTCCCACCACGTGTGTCTACTTCCTTCCATCAGTGTTCCCACCATTTTCCTTTCCCTCCCCTTCAGGAGGTAGATCCTCAGTCTACCATCTTGACAAGCACATTGAAAAAGAAATCTCTGTGGATAACAAAGTTATTTGTGATGCAGTGTCAGATACAATGTTTCAACACTAATTCTTTCACCTGTTTGACGTCTTTCTCTCATAGACCCCCCTTTCTGTCTTATCCACCCATCTGCCTCTATGAGAGCTACTTTAATAAATTTTGATATTCTGGTTTTCAGAACTATACTCAATAGGATTTCATGCTTTTCAGCCCCCTCTCCCTCCCAGTTGAACATTTTCCTCCTCCATTATGGTGTTTCTTTCCCTATATACTTCTTCCATTTCCCCCTTTGTCAAGTGGCATCCTTCCTACTGAAGACCCGTTCTCATGTTACTTGTTTCTACTGCCTTTGGGCATTTGTGATTCTACTCTTGCCTTTCATTATATCCCACGTGTGAGAAGATGGTTTCCGTGCCCTTCTTTCTCCCTTTTTCTAATGTTACACACCACCTGAGATCCTGGTTTCCACCTCTAGTAACCCAAGACCTCTGCCATTCAATAAATCCCAATGTAAACTCAGTTCTGTAGACAAAATCTTTAGTTCTCATTCCACTATTTGTTCTTTTTTTTTGGGGGTGGGGGGGTTGGCATACCTGGTGGTATTCAGGACTTATTCCTGGCTCTGTCCTCAGTGTTCACTCCTTGCAGGGCACGTGGAAACACATGGGGTACCAGGGATCAAACCTGGGCCAACCACGTACAAGGCTGCTGTGCGTGCTGCACCATCCCACTCCAACCCTTATTTTAATTTATCTCACATACAACAAAGATCTTCCTCTCTCTTTTTACTTTTTTGTTGTGGAGTTGGGACATCTAGACACCAATTGATAATAGAACTAGTCTGAAAATTGAAAATAATGATAATTTAGTAAGAGTGAAGAAATTTAGAAAAATTTAAGGCAAAAAATCTGATAGACCTAAAGAAAGTATAAAAGTGTGTTTTGTCCTAAGAAAGGGAATACTGATTTTATGTTAGAAAATACTGTAAATACTGCTTATGTGTCTATATAATTAAGATATAATGCCTGCATAATCTTAATGACTATAGTGAAATTTTATACAGTAGGAAAATCTTTTCACTACAAAGATTACAGTGAAATTTGTCCCTGTGACATGCCAGTGTAGCCTAGTGGCATCTGCTTACTCCAAGAATACAAAGAGCCTCAAACCATTCATTCAGGGTTTTGACAAAGAAGTCTGACCATCTTGTAGGTGGGTCGCCACGTGATATTTGACATCCCGTGAGATCCAGTCAGTAATGGCTCTAGTCCAGCGGTCATCTCCAAGTCGAATTACATGTCCAGCTCATCTGATTTTTTGACACCTTAGCAAACAAGACAGCATCCATGACTGGATCATCAATGGAGGTCGGAACTCTGGATTCCTTCTCTCACTTGAGTGAGACGTGAAATTCCAAGCATAGCTCTTTCTATTCCTCTTTGGGAGACTCAAATAGCATTATCATCCTGCTTTCGTAGTGCCCAGGTCTCTGAGGCATATGTTAATGCAGGGAGAACAGTGGAGTCAAAGAGATGTGCCCGGAGCCAGAGGTTCTTTGTCCTTTTAGCTATTTCTTCGATTCTCTTGAAGGTGTTTCATGCCACTCTCTTCCTCCTGCGCAGCTCAGGTTTTAGGTCATTCATCATATTAAGTTCTCAATCTAGGTACACATAACTGCTGCATTCAGAGATGTTTGTTCTGAGTGTTTAATCTGAGAAGTCTGCTGTAAATCTTAGGGATGCTATTTTGTATGTGATTTCCTTCTTTGATCTTGCTGCTTTCAGTATTCTATCTCTATCATTTTTGTCATTTTAATAAAGATGTGTCTTGGACTATTCTTATTGGGGTTTCTTTTAGCTGGTATCCTACAGGCCTCCTGAATCTGGGAGCATGCGTCCTTCAGTTCGGGAACTTCTCAGCAATGATGGCTTTGATGCAGTGATGGCTTTGATGCAATGATGGTTTCTTCTTCATCAGGGTTTTCTTCTTGCCCTTCTGGGACCCCAATGATCTGTATGTAGTTCCTTTTGGCTTCATCCCGATTTTCTCTGGTAGTCTGTTCATTGATTGTGAGTCTTTTTTCCATCTTCTGCTGTTGTCTAGAGAATCTTTGGACCTCGTCTTTGAGATCACTAATTCTTTCTTCAGCAGTTGTTACTCTGCTTTGGAGGCCTTTCAGTGTTGTTTTTCTTTTTTGCATTTTAAAAAATATTTATTTAATTTTTTAAAATTTATTACACCACTTTTAGACATACAATTGCAATATGCTCAACACCCATCCCTCCACCCAAACCCATCTTCCATCACCAATTTCCCCGCTTCTCTCCCCTCCCATACCCCCAACTACTTGGCGGGTTCGTTCTGTATATCTTTTCTCTCCTCTCTATCTCTCCCTCCTGCCTACCTTTCCTACACATCGTAGAATGCAGTACATTAAAGGACATAACTGTTTCCACTAGTTTGATGAATCACGTGGCTGCAAGCAGCCGCACGACTTAGGGGCCTCATGGACAGCGTCCGGGCAGCAAAAATGGTGGTTAATATGGTGGGTGAGTCTCATCCAACTGCTTCTGGGACCCCCAGAGGTGATGGGCCAACACCCAAAGCCCATCTGTCCTCCTGGGGGCCTCATAATCAGCTGAGCTAGGGAAGAGCCGAGTTCCAGTTCCCCCAGCTGCATTTGAAGCTTTGCATGCTATGGCTGGTCACCCCAGGGCAGCTCCTGGGCGGGGCTGCTGGGCTCAGACAAAATGGAGAGGGGAAGGAGCGACCCCATCTCCATCTGACGAATTCCCGGTGTTTCCCACTTCTGGGGGCTGCCTTTCTGGGCTCAAACTCATTTTGCTCTGTTAATCTGGTCTTGAGGTCAGCGTCCCTCCCATTTGGGCTCTAATGTGCTGAAGCATCTGGACAGCGAAAATGGCCGCTAATGTGGTGGGTGAGTCTCATCCGGCTGCTTCCGGGACCCCCAGAGGTGATGAGCCAACACCCAAAACCCATCTGTCCTCCTGGAGGCACAATGGTCAGCTGAGCCACGGGAGAGCTGAGTTCCAGCTCCCCCAGCTGCATCTCAGGCTCTGCATGCGATGGCTGGTCCAGTGTGTTTTTTTATTTCACTTACCACATTTTTAATATCTGTCATTTCTGCTAGTATTTTGGTCTGCAATTTACTCATTTCTGCTCTCATATCATCTGTATTTCCGTTGAGCGTGAATGGGGCATCTGGAACTAGTTTGTTTTTAATGCTATGTTTTGTTGAGATTCAGCTGTAGACCTATCTTTCCACATTCTTGATCGAAGTCAGCCAGCATTTGTGCCACTAACTGTCCTTATTCAGTTACTTCTTTTTTTGAGTCATGTCAGAGTTTATTCCATGGCCATGCTCTTAACTTACTGTACTTCTTATGGCCCTTAGGCTGTCCCATATCAAAGCTAAGGTAGCTTATGGCTGGTCCCTCTGTGGGACCCTTCTTTTAGGAAGGACCTAAAAGAAGGGTCCCACAGAGGGACCAGCCATATTGAGGATTGGGACCCTCAATAAGAAATTGAGGTCAGTTTAAGGGCAAATGAGGCTTAAGTCAAGTAAATATGATGGATGCCCAGGAGTAAATGTTATTCAGAATCATTTAACTTCCATATTACAAAAACATAGCATTAACTGTTTTCCTGTGTTTGTATAAAAAGGACATTGCTCTAACATAAAAGTACGCAAAGGACATAAAGGAAAGAGAAAGGCAATATTTCACTTTCATGTCCAAAATTCAGAGAAGGTTTGACTTTACAGGTTACTGGGTCTGATTTGGAGATATTTGTGACTAATGAAAAGGAGACAAAGGAAAGGTTAAAGATAAACAGAGCATTCAGAGCATCCATAAGGGATTGGGGTGTCCCAGGACCACTATAGTGGGTGTAACTCAATGTAAGCTCTCTGCAGAAGGAGAAATGACAAACCAATGTTAAACCTAAAATGCTTGGAACTTATAATTCAACAGGAAATTAGTGCTAAAATGAATGCCACTTTGGAATTGAACTCTGTTTTACCTAGAGAGGGACTTTACTGTGTGCCTTACTTTAACTCTGTCTTTGTCACTGTGGTGCAGCAGATGCTAGGTACAGATGGTCCAGGAGCCGGTATTCTGTTATATCTAGGTTTGTAGGTAAAAGGAATTCTAGCATTGCTACTGGTTTCATAGTCATTTCTAGTTGCACAGGTGGTAAAATATCATGTGCTTTGGCTAGTTCTTTTTTTGGAGCTAGTGATGTCAGTGGGCCCCACAGGTGGCTTATAAGTGAGGTGGAGAAGGGAAAGAGTAGCTTTCTTCCAGTCTGCCTCTTGCCACCCTGGGATGCGCTGGGAAGGCGTCCGTGCTGGGAAGACTGATAAAGTCTGTAATGAGTTCTGCATGGCATGGACCTCAAGTCCTGCAAGCCTCATGAAGTGGCTAAAAAGCCACACCTGGCATCTGCTTAATCTTCTCAGCATAGAGTTTATCCCCACTACCTGATTTCTCGCAGAGCCTTGGACCCAGGCTGGAGCAAGGTGTTTCTCTTTGCAAGAAAAGGTAAGTCAGCCCTAGGCCTTACCCAGGACTTAGTTTCTTGTCTACCTCACAGAAAAGAATTTCAGAAAAGCCCTGAAACAAATGATTTTATTTGGAGGTAAAGGAGGGAGAACATAGAGAGTAATGTGCTCAAGAGAGGATGTGGGGTCTTCCAAGGGCAGTAGGAGCTCCAGTACACGCATCCCAGCATTAGCTATGAAAGCATGAAAGCATGAAAATACATTTCTCAACAGGGGAGATTCACTCCCCATTTGACCCAGCCATACCTCTCTTGGGATTATACCCTGGGAAGCCAAAAACACACAGCCGAAACACACAGCTGCACTTTTATTTTCATAGCAGGACTGTTTACAATAGCCAGAATCATGGATCCAGGAGATCCTGTCAATAGATGGAATCTACCACAAGTATGTGGGAGTCAGATGTTAGTTAAGACAGAGAAGGGAACAGTGTGTTAATAATTGTTGAAAATGATAATACCAGCCTAGAACTGACCATTGAACATAGGCAAAGGGAAAGACATGATAACCTCTAAATGTATGTATTGCAGTCCACAATGTGTAAAGGAGAGAGGGAGAGAGAGAGAGAGAGAGAGAGAGAGAGAGAGAGAGAGAAAACCTGCCATAGAAGCAGGCTGTGGTGGTGGTGGTGAATTGGGGACATTGGTGGTGGGAAATGGGCACTGGTGGAAGGATGGGTGCTGGAACACTGTATGACTGAAACCCAAACATAAACATCTTTGTAATTGTATATCTGATGGCAGTATAATGAAATATTTTTTTAAAAAGGGGAGAAGCAGGTTACACGTGTGCTTGGGTGACACATGCGCTCGGCCACTGGGCACGGGCAGCACATGGGCTCGGACAGCATATTTGTGCATTTCCCTTTATTCATGGTGGCTTTTATAGGGGTTCATCTTCTTGGCCTTCTGGAGTCTTCTGCAGGCTGGGCTATTGAGGGTTAATTGGGTTAAGGACTGGGCAAAGAGGGTTGATCCAGCCTCCCCAGGGTCTGTTGTTGATGAAGGTCTTACAAGGTCTTAGTTCCTGTTATTCACAGAGTGAGTCGAACAGCCTAGTTTTATTCCCAGAAATTTCACTGCTATGAGGCCCTTCCCTGTCTTCCTAGCTACATCATATTCCCCTCGAGAGATATTCACCACCTTAAATCTTTAAGGGGAAAATGGTCAAAGATCTATCTTCTGTATCTTGTTCATGCTGCAAAAGGGGTTTGTGGATCCTGCATACAAGGGGTGAAATCTTAAACCTTAATTTTAATGGGTCCTAGGCGATGAATGAAAGTTGGGTTATTTTTTCTTTTTTGGGTCACACCTGGCAATGCTCAGGGGTTACTCCTGGCTCTTCGCTCAGGAATTACTCCTGGTGGTGCTCAGGGGACCATATGGGATGCCAGGGATCGAACTCAGTTCGACTGCATGCAAGGCAACGCCCTACCCGCTGTGCTATCGCTCCGCCCCCAAGGTTGGATTTTTTGAAAGCTATTACCATATCCAAGAAAAAAGATAAAATCAGGCTGATTTATTTTTAGCCTTTGAAACTATTAGACCTTGGAAGAGTAAAAGGCCCTTTTTGACCTAGAACAGTTTGCTGTTTTAGAAAACATAGAAGTTAAAGCAACTGAAACTGAAGCAACATAATGCCATTTCTTTACCCATGAGTTTAGTTGATAGAAAATTATATACTGTGCCCCGATTTTTTTCTTTTTTGTTTAACATTTTTTATACCCCGTGATAACATTACGGTTTTACGCTTGGGGTTTCGGCACATAGTGTTCCAGCACCCGCCCCACCAGTGCCCCCAGCCACCACCCAGTCCCCAATCCCTCCCCTCTCCCCACATCCCGCCTAAAGGCGGTTCTTTATCTCCTCTCCTCTCCCTCTCTCTCTCTCCCTCCTTCTCCACTACACAGCCATCCTTGCATTTTTTGTCTGTATTTATGCTCAGTTCTATGTTAGTATCAGAACTTTAGACATTTATTCACCCCTGTTCCTCTATCTAAACCAACCTCTGACTCCCCCCCCGTTATTTCCACTTTTGGTAAGATCACCTGTATTTTATGTCATGCAAATAAATGCAGTCATTCTATGTCTCTCTCTTTCTCGACTAATTTCACTCAACATGATTCTTTCCATATCCATCCATTATAGAAAATTTCTAACTTCATTTTTCTGACAGCTGCATAGTATTCCCATTGTGTAGATGTACCACAGTTTCTTTATCCAGTCCTCAGTTCTCGGGCATACTGGTTGTTTCCATTGCTTTGTGAACAGTGCGCTATGAAAATAAAGTCGGATTGTGTTTCCTGTCTTTTTTTTTTCTTTTTTTTTTTTTCTTTTGGGTCACACCGCGCGCTCAGGGTTTCTCCTGGCTTTGCACTCAGGAATCACCCTGGCAGTGCTCAGGGACCATATGGGATGTCGGATGACACGGGGCGCCCGGCCCCGGGGGAAAAAAATCCCCCCCCCCCCCCCCCCCCCGCAGCCCCCATGCCCGGATTTTTCTAATGGACATTTAAACACCAAGCCTCCTCTCTCGCTTCCTTGGTATGGATTGGAAAAGCTTCTGCTCATCTACTGAAGATGTTAATGAGAACCAGTGGATATTTATATCCTGAACATTTGACCATTTACTTGAAGTAAAACTGACAGTCCCCTCTTGGATAAGTTCCTTGATGCTGAACAGGTGGTGTTAGGAAAGGAGGCCTAGGAGTCCCTTTTAGGTTTGTTAATGGCACATAAAACACAGTTCTAAATTACTTCTCTCTGTCCTATTCGGTCCCTTCCCTTGGATGATGGTTATTAAGTAATCTCTTCCCAGGTAGGAAGCTTCAGTTATTCTCAAAAACTATCTATTAATTTCCTTTTTGAAAACCATTCCAATGCCTGTTCTTCCTCTTACTGCAAAAGAGGAAATACTCTCTGGTCTATTGAATCCAGGTTGTTCATAGTTCCTAGTAAAACATGAGTTTGGGCTGTGTTGCTTTGTACTCTACAAGAGTCCAGTTCCTTAAAGGTATATAAGTGATAACCCCTAAATATATTTCTTGCAAACTGCAATGCACAAATGGATTGACAGAGAGAGACAGAGACAGAGACAGATACAGAGACATAGAGACAGAGAAGAATAGATAGTGCCTGAATAGAAGCTAGCCTTGGGTGTGGGACAGAATCTGGACCTTGTTGTTGGGAGGGGCAATAGTGGAGATATGGGTGCTGAAACACTGTATAATTGAATCCCAATCGTGAACTGCTTTGTAATTGTATATCTCATGGTGATATAATGGTTTAAAAGTCCAGTTCATGAATGCCCCCTTTAAACTAGCTCATGAATGCTCATTCCTAGTTGGAGAAGATACCCTATGGAAAAGATGCCCTAACACTGTGAAGGGATTCAAGCTATTATTTAAATCCCAGAGTGTTTCTCCCATTTTGGTACAGGAGCAGTGTCTCGAGCTCCAGGATGCACTGAACTGGCAGGGATAACAACAGATAAAAAAGAGTAAACAGACACAAGACACACACACACACACATACATATTTTTAAAACCTCTACAGTCTTCCTCACAAACACGAGCAAGTCTTGTCTTACAGACACTATTCACCTGTATTTCAAAAGTATCAGCAAAAACACTGAGAAGTATCTTGTCTCCAAATGTGTGCTTATCTGTGTGTATGTGTGTTTCAGAGTGGCGATTTCTATGGGAATTTCAGTTTCACATGCTTTCCCTGGGACCCAGGATGATGTGTGTACAAGTAGGAAATAGCATTCTTTACCTTCATGTCTCCGATGTATATACATTGTGTGCCTGTCCCACTTCTGCTGCCCATTGTGTCCAACACTACTTTCTGAACTCAGTGTTCGAGATCCAGGTCCAAACTAAGGATACTAAAGAGATATTAGGATACAGTGGAAAAGTAACTTGTAGAAGCAAGTTGAAAGAACTAATTAGTTTTTCAAGTGCAGTTGTTAGTAAACGGTTCCTAGTAGCAGGGTCAACTTGTTGTGTGTATGTGTTCCTCCTGCTGGACCACAGGAAATATCTCTCTTCATGTAGCTCTAAGTGCAGAACTACGTCCTGACACTCCAAGCAAGTGCCTGCAAACTCACAGACCCCATAAGCCCTTGACAGCTGAGTGAATAGTAGATAAACAGAGAGAAGTGGAATTAGATTCCATTTTACTGAGTGGGATGAGAGAGGACAGGTGAGAAGTCCTCCAAAACAGATTTGCTATAGGACCTAGATTATACTGCCAATAGATGCAGGGAAGGACTCTAGGCCTTGTCAATACTCTACATCGAAACAATGGTACCTATACTATTCACAACAAAAATGGATAGAAACTTTATTCAATTAAATTATAAGATCAAATGACTTAAAAAATACAATTAAAAGAGCAGTGAGACTGTAGAGAAAACTTAACCACTCCCCACTTGGGAGAATGCCCAAAACCCCTGGATCCCACTCAGTACTGGATCCCCAGCAGTGCTGTTTGGTATCTCCTCTCCAGTGGGCGAGGAGTCTTCTTTCAGTAGGGTGGCACCTGGTGCAGCATCAGGTTCACTGATGACATTGGAGGACACTGGAGTGAACTGTGCGGGCGGAACGACAGCAGCAGGCACAGCGGCCCTGGCTTTCCCACTTCCCCCCATCTCCTTTGAGGGGAGAAGTGCTGGAGGAGGAGCCAGTTATAGTTCTGGAGAAGAAGCTGGATGTGAGAGAAGAGCAAAGATCACCCATATGCCTTCTTCCAAATGGTTTCCCAGGGTCAGATTCCTTCCCCAAAGCCACAGAGAGATCACAGTGCCTGACTTCAGATATTTCTCTCCTACCACAAGTGCTCAAGGTGGGGTGTGAGGCTGAAACTTGATCCTTTGGAAAAACCCATTACTGGGACTTCTCTGGGTGTTGGACCTACCCCCCACACGCTTCTTGCCACCCACCTTTCCCCTGTCCATAGGTTCCTACACATGCATCAGGTCTCTCACCCTCATCGTCCAGATCGTCTGAATCTTGTGCCCGATGCACAAACACAGCGTTGTACAGTGGATAGACTGTGATCTCCCTGCGATGGCTCTCCCTGGCCACATTGGTCTCTGCATTTGTGGCATCTCTTCTTCACCCAAACCACACCACACCACGGCCAACACTCCTCGGTGCTGGACAACGCTTCTTTCCCATGATTCGAAAGGTATTGGGTGTCCTCAACGATCAGCTCGTCCTCTAACTGTGGGCAGCGCTGATGAGACAAAACCAGCAGGAGCTCAGGCATCATGCCCTGCATAGTGTCATCCCTGGTGTCACATCTCGGGGACTCTCCCGCACATCCCTGAACAACTCCCCAGGTGTCCTCCAGGGAATGGGGATGATACCGTGTAAGTTAAGATCATCTCTGCTGAGGGCACTAACTGCTACACCCTGACCAAGCTGTAAGCCTGGCTCTAGCGTGTGACTTTGACCTGTCCTTTTGCTCTAGGGAGGGCCCTGTCCCCATTAGCTCATTCACTCACAGAGGTGCCCACACACGTGCAGGCAGTCACACACAAACGCATGCTTGGCAAAGGGCTGCAGTTTTGGTCTGGACTGGCCTGCCCTGCGCGAGCTGCCCAATCTTACCCTTGATGACCTCTGGGGCAGATGCTGGACAGGTCTGAGGTGAATCCTCACCCACTTCCTGAATCCTTTCCCTAGACTTCCCTTTAGGCTTTTGGGCCACAGAATGGCTTTTGAGGCCAGCAGCAGAACATTGCTGTGTCTCTACCAGCTCATGAGCTACGCCAACAGCCGTTATAGAATGGGTGCCTTTTGAACAGGGTTCCAAATTCTATTAGTGAGGTCACTTCCTTTTCCCCCTGCCTAGGAAAGGGAAAAGGAATATTCTGCTCAGATTGACTCTTCGTGGTTTTCTGTCTGGCCTGGGACTATTCACCCCCTTCCAATCCGACCTACTTTCTTTCACACAGTTGCCTAGTGTCACAGTGAAGCATTTGGAAATTTAAAACATCCTTATTTCTTCTCACTGTGTTGCATCTTTTACAAATGTTTTTCTTGTACCAACATGAGTTATACAATTAAAAAGATGTTTATGTTTGGGTTTTAGTCATACAGTGCTCCAGCACCCATCCCTACACCAGTGCCCATTTCCTACCACCAGTGTCCACTTATTTCCTGCCCCCTCCCTCGGTCTGCCTCTATGGCATGTACTTTGCCTCTTCTCTCTCTATCCCTTTCTCTGTCTGTGTGTGTGTCTCTGTCTCTCTCCTTTTTTCTCTCTCTCTCTCTCTCTCTCTCTCTCTCTCTGTAACTCCCTCTATTCTCTTTCTCTCCCCTCTCTTACACGTTGTACCTGGCAATACATACATTTAGAGGTTATCATGTATATCCCTTTGCCTACATTCAGTTATAGGCTGGTATTATCATTTCCAACAATTATTAGCACACTGTTCCTTTCTCTCTCTCTGACGAACCTCTGACTCCTACACACTTGCAGTATATTCCACCCACTGACAAGACCTCCTGGTCTATGTTTGACGTGGGCTTGGATTTTGGTATCATGATTTATTTTTATATTCCACAAATAAATGCAGACATTCTATATCTGTCCTTTTCTCTCTGGCTAATTTTATTCAGCATATTTCTCCATGTCCATCCACTTATAAGCAAATTTCTTAACTTTGTTTTTCCTGACAGCTGCAGAGTGTAGATGTACCATGGTTTCTTTATCTGGTCGTTTGTTCTCAGGCATTCTGGTTGTTTCCAGATTCTGGCTATTTTGGATAGTGCTGCTGTGAACATAGAAGTGCAGATGATGTGTTTGCTGGGTGTTTTGGGCCTCCCTGAGTATAATCCCAGGAGTGATATGGCTGGGCCAAATGGGAGCTTAGTGTTTGGAGGAATGTCCACATTGTTTTTCCAAAAGGCTGTACCAATCAGCATTTCCACTCCAATGGATGAGAGTCCCTTTCTCCCGCATCCATGGCAGTATCTTTGTTTTTGTCTTTTGACTATGTGCGTGATAACGGGCAGTACTGCCCATCCCTCACCAAACAGGTTATAGATGGACACGGGCCCCTGCACACAATTGTCTATAATTGTTACTTGTATTTGGCATATCAAATACGACATTGGTAGCTTTCCAGGCTCTGCTGTGCGGGTGGGATACTCTTGTAGTCACCTCTCATCTCCTGCATCTATTGATGAATCGTCTGGCACGAAGCAGCCATGCGAGCCCAGCTTGTGATCAGCTCTTCTGCTGGGTGGCGCTCTGACGAGCTGGGGAGTCCGGATGTGGAAAATGGCGGCCCTCATGGTGTGGGGGTTCCTCTGGCTTTTTACAAGGCTCTGCTGGGATGGTGGGTCAGGGCTAGAACACTCCCTTTCCTCCCAGGCGCCTCATGATCAGCTGGGTATAGTAGCAGTTCTGCCCCATGTATGTGAGTCTTTGGATCAGGCATACCTGGCTGGGCTTGAAAAAGACAGCTTTAAAGGATGGCTCAACATTCGCAAGTCAATCAACATAATACATCATATCAATAAAAAAGAAAAATAGGGGCCGGAGAGATAGTCCAGAGGGTAGGGGCGTTTGCCTTGCACGCGCCGGCCCATGCCAGCCCGGGTTCAATCCCGGCATCCCATATGATTCCCGAGCACCGCCAGGAGTAATTTCTGAGTGTAGACCCAGGAGAACCCTGAGCATTGCTGGGTGTGACCCCCAAAAAAAAAAAGAAAAAGAAAAACCATATTATCTTATCAATAGATACATAGAAAGCATTTGACAAGATTCAACACCTGTCCATGATAAAAAATTCTCCGTAAAATGGGAATTGAAGGAACCATCCTCAATATAATCCAGGCCATCTACTACAAGCCCACAGCGAGCATCATTCTCAATGGGGAAAAACTGAAAGCCTTCCCCATAAGATCAGGGACAAGACAAGGCTGCCCACTCTCACCAATTCTATTCAATATAGTACTGGAAGTACTTACCATAGCAATCAGGGAAGAAGGGCATCCAGATAGGAAAGGAAGAAGCCAAGTTGTCACTATTTGCAGATGACATGACATACCTGGAAAACCCTAAACTCTCTACCAAGAGGCTCCTAAAAATAATAGATTCCTATAGTAGACTGGCAGGGTACAAAATCAGTACCCAAAAGTTAATGGCCTTCCTATACGCAAACAATGAAAGAGAAGAAAGGGACATTAAAGAAACTATCCCATTACAGTTGCACCACAGAAAATCTTATACCTAGGGATCAGTTTGACAAAGAATGTAAAGGATCTCTACATAGAAAACTACAAAACATTACTTCTGGAAATAAAAGAGGATCTGAGGAAATGGACACACATTCCCTGCTCATGGATTGGAAGGATTAACATTGTCAAAATGGTAATACTCCCTAGAGCTTTATACAGATTCAATGCAGTCCCTATAAAGATACCCATGATGTTCTTCAAAGAAATTGAAAAACACTCCTGAAATTTGTATGGAATAATAAACCCCCACAAATAGCTAAAACAATCCTTGGGAAAAAGAAGATGGAAGTTATCACTTTCCCCAACCTCAAACTCTACTACAAAGCAGTTGTAATTAAGACAATGTGGTATTGGTATAGAGACAGACATGTAGACCTATGGAATAGAACTGAATATCCTGAAACACACTCTCAAATATACAATCACTTAATCTTTGATAAAGGAGCAAAAGATATTAAGTGGCGCAAAGAAAGCCTCTTCAACAAATGGTGCTGGGAAAACTGAGCAGCTACGTGTGAAAAATGAACTTAGACCTCCTTCTAACGCCATGCACAAAAGTCAGATCAAAATGGATTATAGATCTCAACATCAGACATGAATCTATAAGGTACATCGAAGAAAACATAGGAAAAACGCTCTACGACATCAAAACTAAAAGCATCTACAAAGATGAAACACCACTGACCAAGCAAATGGAAGCAAAGATAAACAAATGGGGATTATATAAAATTGAAAAGCTTCTGCACCGCCAAAGAAACGTTGACCAAGATACAAAGACAATCCACAGAGTGGGAAAGAATATTCACCCAGTACCCATCTGACAAGGGGTTAATATCCAGGATATATCAGGCACTGGTAGCAATTCCACAGGGGAAAAAAACAGTCAACCCCATCAAAAAAGGGGGGAGAAGAAATGAAACTTCCAAAAAGAAGAAGTTCGAATGGCCAAGATACATATTAAAAAGTGCTCTTCATCATTAATCGACTCCTGGTGTTGCTCGGGACACCATTTGGGATACTGGGGATTGAACCTGGGTCAGCCGCATGCAAGACAAACACCCTCTACTCTGTGCTGTTGCTCTGGTCCCAAATCTATTTAATTTCTTATTCATTTTATATATCCATATACTCTTTTTAGTGATAATCCCCCTTTTTAATGGAGACTTAAGTTATTGGTGATTGGCTGTGATGACTAGCATTTATAAGACTTTTATTAATAAGTGGTATCAATATCAAAATGCCAATCAACTCCAGCAGACCAGATTGGGTGACTGTAATTCCCAAGAGATTAAAAGGACAGGTCCTTCCCAGGATCTTTTACATTTATACACTAAATCTGTATAAATTTAGTGTATAAATGATGTATATAATAATGTATAAATGATGTATAATGATCTATAGTGTATATAATATAAATTTGGTATATAAATGATGCAACTAGATCATTCTAGTTGCAACAAACTGGAGAGGTTATGGGTAATTATGATATCAGTTGTAGTCACAGAGGTGATTACAAAAGTATGCCACCTGCACGGCAGAGCCTGGCAAGCTACCCGTGTCTTATATGATATGCCAAATACCAGTAACAATTATAGACCTCATTCCCATGACCTGATGGAATGGTTTGAGGCTCTGTATGTTCCTGGAGCAAGCAGATGCCTTTGAGCTCTACTAGCATGAGACAGGACATATGGAGATGTTACTGGTGCCCGCTCGAGCAAATCAATGATGAACGGGAAGACAAGTGATACAAGTAATACAAGTATGTTGCTTTCGGTCTCATCTGTACCTGTCTATTGAACTGCAGGACCTTTGTGATCCTTCTGTTATTATTTTATTTGGGAGAAAATTAATCTCTTTTATGCTGCATTATCACATATGAGTTTCAGGTATGCTCCAATTATAAGTCAGAATGAACTAATGTCCAATTTTTATCCTTCACTGTGTAGTTGCAGCCTCTTACTTTATTCCACCACCCCACATCCCCTTCCCCTTTCATAACACTTATTTGTTTGTACAGTATAAAAGTTTGTTTTTGTTTCATTTTGTTTCCCTTTCAAATGGCCTATTCTCAGATCATTACACATCTTTCAAACCATCTTCCATGGAGAGCTTCTTCCTACTGATTTCCTTAGTGAGGGTAGCCTTGGAAAAGGACGAAAGCATATTGTTTAAACTGTTTCAGCATCAGAAACATTTCCCAAAGAAGTCAGTTGTTCAAGGTGGTGATGATAAATAGGCAGTGAGTTTCTCACTCATTCACATGTGAAAATTGTCATTGACTATGTGGAGAGACAACCATCCCTGGAACTGAAAGATGAAGATACAATATTTGCTTACACAGTGCAGCAGAGCAGGCCTAGTAATGTAAACAGCATGATGAAAAGAGAAGGGATTAAGACAAGAAAGGATGTTTAAAAAAATTGCCTAAGAGTTCATCCTCAGAGAAATGAATTTATATATCCACACAAAAACTTGTATGCAAATATTCAAAACAGTAGTATTCATATTATCCAACAGGTGATAATAACGCAAGCATTTATCATTGGATGAACGGAGAAATATGTTCTATACATACCATGGATGATTATTTGGTTATAAAAGGATTGAAGTCATGATACATTGCTACAATAAGAATGAGCCTTGAGAACATTGCACTAAATGAAAAGCATGTATCATAAAAGACTACCTGCTACATGATTCCATTCATGTGATAGCCCAGAAGTGGGAAATCTAGGGACAGAAAGTAGATAAGTGGATGCCAAGGGGTGGGCAGGGAGCAAGACAAATAAGGGAATGATAGCTAGAGAGTCAAGAACATCTTCTGGGGGCCGGAGCGATAGCCCAGCGGGTAGGGCGTTTGCCTTGCACCGCGGCCGGCCTGTGCCGGCCCGGGTTCGAATCCTGGCATCCCATATGGTCCCCCGAGCTCCGCCAGGAGTAATTCCTGAGTGCAGAGCCAGGAGTAACCCCTGAGCATCGCCGGGTGTGACCCAAAAAGCAAAAAAAAAAAAAAAAAGAACATCTTCTGAAGAGATGAATGTGAATGACTGCAAATATCTATAAATATGTCGACAACCATTAAAAGGTATGTTTTAATTTTAAATGGCTGAATTATATGGTACATGAATTATAGCTCAGTTATTTGGAAAGGGGTAGATCTGAACCATACCTACCAATGCTCAGGACTTTCTCCTGGCTCTAGGCTCAAAGATCGAACTAGAACTGGCTGCCTGCAAGGCAATTTCTTAACCATGTGTCATCTCTCTGACCCTCTATCTGATATCTTTTGAAATCAAATAAGAGACCAGAGAGTTTGCTCAATGGGCTGAGTGTACACTTTGAACACAGGAAGCCTGGGTTTGATCCCAGGCACTGCCACATGTGGCTCAAAAACTGAATAAATAAATATTATAAGTAAAAAAAATATTAAGAGTAATGGTTGAGAACAGTGAAGAAGATTCTCTTCTCATTCACTCACTCTCTGACTCCCAAAGAAACCAACTTTCTCTGAGGAAAGGCTGGTACCAAGTTTGGTACCTACAGCAAGAGAATTTCTGTCCTCTTGATGATTTTTAAGCATCTTTTGTGCAGCTAATTAGGAATTAAGAACTTTGAGCTAGAGAAAGAGTCTATTCCACCTGGGAGGGTAGAGACAGGTATTTGCTAGTTCACAATCCAACACCCACTTGCACCTCAGCTGGAAGACTTTCTTATTATAGAGAAGGAACAATGCAGCAATGAGCTGCTGCAAAACAGCTATTCCAAAGCTAAAGTAGTTCCCCTAATGAAGAGCAAGAAACTTTCATGCCAATGAATCTAAGACTCCCATTATAGATCCATTAAGTTCAGAACAACTAA
Source organism: Cryptotis parvus (assembly GCA_021461705.1). NCBI lineage: Eukaryota > Metazoa > Chordata > Mammalia > Eulipotyphla > Soricidae > Cryptotis > Cryptotis parvus. The sequence goes on from JAJIBD010026738.1 coordinate 53,370, forward strand.
AGACATGGGAGGGAATTCTTTTTTTTTCATTTTATTTTATTTTATTTTATTTCAAATTTTATTACACCACTTTTAGACATACAATTGCAAGATGCTCATGTAGAGTTTTGGTTCTACAGTGTTCCAACACCCATCCCTCCACCCGAACCCATCTCCCATCACCAGTGTCCCCGCCTCCCTCCTCCCTCCCACACCTCAACTATTTGGCAGGTTCTATATGTCTTTTCTCTCCTCTCTATCTCTCCCTCCGCCTAACTTTCCTACACATCGTAGAATGCAGTACATTAAAGGACATAACTGTTTCCACTAGTTTCATGGCCGCAAGAGGCCGTGCAACTTAGGGGCCTCATGGTCAGCGTCCGGGCAGCAAAGGTGGCAGTTAGTGTGGTGGGCAAGTCTCATCCGGCTGCTTCCGGGACCCTCCAGAGGTGATGGGCCCACTCCCAAAACCCATCTGTCCTCCTGGTAGCCCCATGGTCAGCTTAGCCTGGGGAGAGCTGAGTTCCAGCTTCCGCAGCCTCGTTTGAGACTCTGCATGTTATGGCTGGTCACCCCAGGGCAGCTCCTGAGCAGGGCCACCAGCTCCTGAGCTCGGACAAAATGGAGGGGGAAGGGCCGGCCCCTGCTCCATCTGATGAATTCCTGGTGATTCCCGCTTCTGGGAGCTGCCTACCTGGGCTCGAACTCGTTTTGCTTCGGTTTATCTGGTCTTGAGGTAGCATCCCTCCCGGGTGGGCTGATATGTTGCAGCATCCAGACAGCGAAGGTGGTGGCTAGTGTGGTGGGCAAGTCTCATCCGGCTGCTTCCGGGACCCCCAGAGGTGATGGGACCACTCCCAAAACCCATCTGTCCTCCTGGGAGCCCCATGGTCAGCTGAGCCTGGGGAGAGCCGAGTTACAGCTTCTGCAGCCGCGTTTGAGGCTCTGCATGTTATGGCTGGTCTCCTTAGGGCAGCTCTTGAGCAGGGCCACCAGGCTCGGACAAGATGGATGGGAGGGAATTCTTGAGCCTTGTATTTGCGTTGAAGATTTGTCTTTGAGTAAGCTTCCACGTGCCATGGAGTCTGTCAGTGCAGGTTGTTTCAATTAGCAGACAGTGAGTTTAGTCACAGTCTTGATTTAAAACTCTCCAAGCTGATCTCCCTTGCAGAGCAAACCCTCTGGGATTTTAAATGGTGGCTCTTTATTACTTCGATGACACACAGAGTCCCTCCTCGCAGGAAGTGCTTTCCTTTCTAGAAACATGAATCTCTCTTGTGCACACCAAGCTTCAGAATGATGACAGAGACAGTGGGAGCACAGGCTGGGGCCAAGAACCCCTAACCTGGGGGTCAGCAGAGACCTCCCTCACCAAGGACAGCCTGAAGTACCCACTTTGCTTGGAGCCAAGGTTCTTGGAAAGGAGAGAGGATAAAAGAGGAGAGGAGGGAAGAGAAGAGGAGAGAGAGAGAAGGGGGAACTAAAAGATGAGGTAGAGGAGAAAGAGGAGAGGGGAAAAAAGAGAAAGGGAGAGAAGAGGCTAGAAGGGGGTAGAGGTGAGGTGAGGCGAGACAAGGAGGGGAGACAGGTAGAAGGTGAAGTGGGGAAAGGAGAAAGAGACACAGGAGAAGGAAGGGAAGGGGAGAAGGGGAAGAGGAGAGAAGAGAGAGACAGCGACTGAGAAGGGGAGAGGGAATGAAAGAAAAATGGGAGGAGGAGAGAGAGAGAGAGAGAGAGAGAGAGAGAGAGAGAGAGAGAACCCAGCCTCCTGCCATGGAGGGAACAGGAGGCTGTGTCACCCAGAGCGCGCCACACTTTCTCCAGTGGCTGCCATCACTGTCCACTGGCTGTCTCACTGGCGTCAGCAGCAGCTGCCAGCCTGTTCTCGCTGTCATCGCCGTCACATCCGAGCTTCTGCCCCGCCACTCCTGTCCTTCTGCTAATGGGACTGCTTGGCGCCCCTCCAGGCCACAGCTCAGCCTGAAGCTGCTCAGCACCCGGCACAGCGCCAGCTGACTCCCCTTCCCTGCCACTGCTCATGGCCACCCTCTCGCCCCCTCGAGCTGGTGAAGGGAGGAGGCCTCCCTTGCTTCTTGTGGGGGTAGCTGGTGAGACCCAACCTGTGGTTTCAAAGAATCCTGTGCACGGAGAGCCAAACCCCCCTTCTGTCTCGGTTGTTTCTGAGGGAAAGAAATCTGAAGCCACTCCTGCCTCAGCTCACAGTGGCAGCCTGTGAGCTTCCTCCCCACCTGCTTCAGTACCCAAATAAGCATCACTGCCCCTCTCACTGGCTGTAAGCTGCATGACTGGAACATCGCGAAGTTGTTTACAAATGCCCAGCATTGTGTCAAGTAAACACACAACACACACACACGTGCACACGGCCACACTCGACTGTGCTCAGGTTTTACTCCTGGCTCTGTGTTCAGAGATCACTCCCAGTAGGAGTCGGACCATATGCAAGGCAAGTGCCCTCCCTGCTGTGTTATCCTTCCAGCCCAATGTCTCATATTTTTAACAAAGCTGACAAGGTCTAACTAGCGTGGAAGCTCAAGATCACAAATCCCACTCATGTATTCTCAATAAACAAACTCACCACCAAGAAAGAATGCCAGTGAACAAATGAAGTCACCCTACTTCTGAAAAGTGGGAAGAAGAAGGGATCCAGGTTAGGGAAAAATTGATGAGGGAACCCCTCAGGGTGGATAGGACAGGAGATCCTGGGCAGGACTTTCAGACTCCTGATCACTGTCTCAGAGGTAAAGAAAGGGAGGAGGATCTAGCGATGCAGAGAAAGGGGCTGATGAACATTTTGCAGATCTGAAAATAGATCATGTAACCTTATTTAACTCACCCCCTTCAGGATCTTTTCAGCCAGCTTGTACTTCTGGAAGAAGCCACCCTCAGAAATATTTAAGGGAAGGCAAGGCTGGGGACGCAGCTGGAGGAGCCCCAGGAGAAAGCTCTCCTCGAGTGGCTCTTGGAGAAGCTCCCAGCCTGACATCCCACCTGCTCACCCTCAAACAAACCTGCCTGCTGGCACCTTCTGGCACCCACACAAACCTCCCTGGCAGAGTCTTCCCTCCCTAAAGGAAAGAAGCGCCCGAGGAACGTGTGATCATGACTATATTTGAACACTGGCATCCAATTAATTAGAGTCCCAAGAAAAGAGACCCCAAAATGGAATGGAAGAGAATGTATTAAAGTCAGTGGAAACTTCTGTCTGGGGCCCTCTCTGGCCTGCCTCTGAGGTCTGGTTGGCTCAGATCAGATCCCACATCCCTCCCCTAAACCATTTACCTGCAGCCGAAATGACATACTGCTTCTTCCAGCCTCTGCTAAGTCAGTTCACTGATCTGGCAGGAAGGTCCCTGGGTCTTAGCTCTCACCACTGTTCATCTCTTCTCTCTCACTCTCTCTCTTAAATCGCTAATTTGTTTCCACCAAAAGAGCCATTGAAGTCTAGTTTTTGTCCCTGTTCTCCACATAGTCAGACCAGTGACCTGCTGCCTTCTGAAGAAGCCCCTGATGAGGGTCTAGTTTCCTAGTTCCTCAGTTCACCTTTGAGATCTAGAATCCTGGTTTCCTTTCGTCGTGCTTATGGGACATGTCAGAGTCCTCCGAGCTGCTCTTGGAGTGTCTTCTCTGACTGAACCGATTCCAGTTACTCGTGGATTCTCAGAGACCCTTCGTCTCTTCAGCAAAGTTGTCATTTTCTCACTCATACCCACATTCTCAGCAGAGATGGTCCATCTCCGCTAGAACATCCCTGCTCTGCAACTTGGAACAATTCCGGGTTTGAATCCCAGCTGCCCCCTCAACCCCCACTAATTGCTTCAGAACCTCTGAGTTCCTTAACCCTTTACAATGTTAATTGTCCCTAAAATGGCGACTGTTTGTTAACTTATCAGGGTGGCAGATGGGGTAAGTGGAACTGCAAATCTACAGGCCTGGTCTGAATCTAAGGAGGGTGTCAGTGAGGGTCAGGGCCAGTCTTCCCTCTCGTAGGGCATACGGGAGTAGCTGCAGCTCGGCTGCCTGCTTTGTATGTGCTTAGTAGCTGGTGGACATTATTGAGAAGAGAGTCAAATAAAGGGAAAAGCAGAGGAATTCAATTCTCATTTGAAACATGAATATAGTAACAAGAGGCAAGATGAAAAGCTGCAAGCATAAAGACCAGAGGGAGAAGCCAGCAGTGGTTTTGACCAAGTTTTCACAATCAAAGGCTGCCAGCAGCTCCCCTGTTGCCCTGAGCTGGATCCCAGGGTTGGCCATTGATGGGGATTTCAGCGAACCCTATTTCCTCCCCAAAGGAGACCAGGGCAACTTTATTTCTTCCCTGCATCCCTTTGAATTATAAAAGAAATAAGGCTCAGATAATCAAAAAGCACGAGATGGTGGATAAAATGTTATAGGATTATAATTCAATAATAATTGAATTCCTCGAGCTTTGTTCCCTGGTGGATAGGCTCAAAGAAGTGTAAGTGTATCATCTCCACACATGACAACACATAACTGTCAAGATGCAGGCTGGGAGCTGGAGTCTTCTTCGCCCCTTTACATCCTATACCAGGATGTAAATGAAATGAAGAACCACATCTGTGACTTTATACATCTGACCGTGAGCATTCTAGGCACTGCTGAGAAGTGGCTTCTCCTCTTTTGTCCTTGTGTCCTTTTCCTGGCCCTGGGTGGAAGATTCATCTTCATCATTTCTTCTGTGAATGACATTGGAGCTGTTGCTCTCACTTCTGTCTCCTTAATGGATTCCTACTGCACACACTGAAAACTGGCTGGGCCATTGTACAAGTTGCTGGTCCCAGGAGTCCTTGAAAAATACACTGGGTTCTGCTTCCAGTTATTCTGATCATAACATCTCATCCTCAGCACCTCATTGTTTTCCTACTGAGGATGAACCGGGAGTTCCTTTCAAAATGCCTACTAGGGAATAAGAACAGGTACCTAAACCTGTCTTTCCACATGACCACCTTGAAAAGGTCAGAATGGGAACCAGTGTCAGGTGGTCTCAGCCTCCTCTACCCACAGTGGCCCGCAGGGCAGGGCAGACATCACGTTCCCTGGCAGGTCTGCAAACCCGCAGTATTGATTGGAGAAGCAGCTGGCAGATGGGGTCTCTCTACTCATATCCCCACCGGATTGGCATTGATGAACTTTCATATGTGAAATTTAGGATTTTCTCAAGCAACTGAGACTTCCTCCATGGGGAACTAGTGAATACAGAAAGATTTAAGACTATTTATTCTGGGAATTCGGCATTATGGAATAAAAACATTTCCACCCAAGAAAACAATGTTGGTATCTAGACAGCGATATCAATATATCTGTTCTTTGGAGCCACAGCAGGTCATGAGTTATGCAGAGGGTATGTGTCTCTCTCATTTGTTCTGTGTTTCTTTGCAGTGTTTAAGAGTGTTAAGCAAAAGTAAATTATACGGGTAAATTAGTCCTTATTTTGAGCAGTTACTTGCAAATCATTATTTTTTTGTTTTCTCCTAAGTTTTTATCTCTGCCTTGCCTGTTTTACTCTCTTCTCCCTTCCACCTTGTTTTCTTGTTTCCCTTTACTTTCCCATCTTTCTCAATCATATGGTTGGCCCATACTCAGCAAAGCAGGCACACACTACAGGAAAGTGCCTGGTTGCATACATTTCTATCAACCGGGAGAGGAGGTGTGATTCTTTTTTTATGGGTAAGATTTTTTTAATTTTTTTCTTATTATTCCACCGTGAGATATACAGTTACAAAGATGTTCATGTTTGGGTTTCAGTCATACAGTGTTCCAGCAGCCACCCTCCACCAGTGCCCATTTCCCACCACCAAAATCCCCTGATTCCCTCCCCCCCCCAGCCTCTATGGCAGGCATTTTTGCCTTCCTCTCTCTCTCTCTCTCTCTCTCTCTCTCTCTCTCTCTCTCTCTCTCTCTCCTCTCTCTCTTCCTTCTCACACACTGTGGTTTGTAGTACATTTAGAAGTTATCATGTATATCCCTTTGCCTACATTCAGTGCTCAGTTCTAGGTTGGTATTACCATTTCCAGTAATTGTTAGGACATTGTTCCCTTCTCTGTCTTACCTAACCTCTGACTCCCACACATTTGTGGTAGCTTAAGGGTGGTGATACTTTTAAGATCTCTAGGCTACAGGCATGAAGCAAGATCTTTTCTTGACTTACAGAGTCCTAGGGAAGAACCCTGAGCACACAGAGAAATGAGTCTTTGCTTACCTAGCAGCCACAAAGCACACACAGTGCACATATAAACATAGGAAGCTTTCAGTCAAATAGATTGCTAGGAGCTGTAGTTTTAAGCAAAGCACAAATATTGCACACAATCAGTTTGCTCACGGCTAATTGCAATAAGATTTCAGTTGCTATCCTGGTCACCTAAATATCACCAAAGTTACAAATAAATTCTAAAAAACTGCTAATCTGATGCATTTACCTTCATTTGTTCATTTTTTCCCCAAACTACTGTTAGAGGTGGGCAGGTGAGATGGGGAGGAAGCAGATGACTGGGACTTTTCTGGCATTTCAGTGCTCTGTTCAGTGGAGCTCTCTTCAAGGTGGGGCCCCCAACAGCAGGAAGTCCTTCCATCCCAAAGTCCTCCTACTCCCATTGAGATTTGAACTGAGACAATGTAGAAACATTGGTAAACCTCACCTGCATGCCCCTAGGATGTGGTGGGAAGCCAGAGTCCCACGAGAAATCATGCACATACAGGTTTTGTGAGTGCACAATTTGGGGTGGAATATGTAGACTCCACACATAATGACCAGGCAGAACTTGATGGTTTATTTTCTTATCAGCCTTGTGACAAAATGACATTAAACTGAACTGTGACATTTGAGGACCCACAACACTAATAAGCATCTGTCCCCATTACCCAGCGGCCAGTGTGGGGAGGCACTGAGATTTTTCTGATGTTCCTCGCTGTGAGTGAGAGATGCCTCATCTTCACATGCTCCACTTTGGGTTTCCTTCCGGTCTGAGGGGAGATCCTGACTCAGAAATAGCAATGGGTGGAAGAGAGCTTGCACATCCAGGTAGGAAAACAGATAGAGGGGCCCAAGCAACAGTACAGTGGGAGGGTGTTTGCCTTGTATGTGGCTGGCCCTGGTTCGATCCCCAGCATCCTATATGATTCTTCAAGCATCTCCAGGAGCAATTCCTGAGTGTAGTCAGGAGTAATCCCTTAACATTGCTGGGTGTGACCCAAAAATATAAAAAAAAGGAAAGATATATAGACATATTGACACACCTGCTCACATGCAGGGTTTCTTTGTGCTCAGGTAGAAATGATGAGTCTATTCTTAAAGGTATCAGTGTGTTGCAGGACTCCTAAGCCTCTACATCTACCCTGGATTGCTTCCTGCAGGTCACTTCATAGATAGGCGGGTAGTTTAAATGTGGCAGTTTATCTGACCATGTATTCTATACTAGCTGGTATATATATTCTCTCATGCTACCATAATCATCATGGGATTAGCTAGATCTTATCAGCATATTTGCCTGGCCACATTGGATCTCTAAGTATTTAGACCAGAGAGAAATGCTGTTTGCCTCCAAGCAAGCAAGCATGGCTCCCTGAAACTCAAAGGCAACTAAAATACAAAACTACCGTGAAGTAGACAAGACTTGTGAAGGCTTGGAGAAATATTTAACTGGCATTAGTATAGTCTTTGGTACAGAGACATGCCATCTCAGAAACCCCCCCTTCTCTACCCTTTATAGGGTGCTCTGTTCAGTGGATCTGCTTTTCCAGGCAGATCTTGGCTCAAGACATTAGCATATAAAAAGACATTAGGTGAGGTGCTGGGAGAAATTACCTGAGGGCATTTGACCCTCCCTGCCAGGGGAAGTTACATTTAGCTTACAGCTCCTCCCAGCTCTGCTAGGAGGCTTTGAATTAGCTCTGGGTCCTTGTAAACAGCCAGAAGGTCTCCTGAAGTTGCTACATTTCTATAGAGCTGTTTTCCTGTTTTTTTTTTTTTTTTTTTTTTTGCTTTTTTGGGTCATACCCGGCAATGCTCAGGGGCTACTCCTGGCTCTGCACTCAGGAATTACTCCTGGCGGCGCTCGAGGGACCATATGGGATGCCGAGGATCGAACCCAGGCCGGCATGAGCCAGCCGCGTGCAAGGCAAACGCCCTACCCTCTGGGCTATCGCTCCGGCCCCGCTGTTTTCCTGTTTTCATCTCTAGATAGCCCGGCCCAAAGTGGGCCTGGCTGGGAAGTTTGGGTGGATTTCTACCTATAAAAAAAAGCTGCAAGAAGAAAGAAGCTCTCCGTTTTTCCCCTTTTTGCCATTTCGGCTTCCCTTGGCATTTTGCTTCTCTGTCCTCTCCACTCTGTTGGGCCTCAACACGTGGTGGCAGCCATCTTGGCCTACACGTGGCTGGGGCCTAGCTGGGAACCCAGAGTCTGGAGGTTTTCCCTGCTCTTGGATTGTATATCGGAACCTGTGTTAGTAAAGCCCTTTTAAAACAGCATCAGATTCCTGAGTTTTCATCCATTCCCGCCAGCTTCGGAGGTAGAAGGGAACTCGCTTCCAGGCACTGTTGAGGACCCCGCCGGTGTCCCTGACATCAGTGTATGTGTAATGTGGTGTGAGATTGGAAATAGACCGTGTATGGGTGTTCTCCTGCACCTGCTCTCAGCCGCAAGCAGAATCTCCCCCTTAGGTGGTGTTTGGCAGCTTATTTAGGGAGAGTCCCCAAACCTATTCCAGCGAAACTTACAGGAATGTATTTCCAGATCCCAACCATAATCCTAAATGAAAGAACTTAAGGGAGTTTTAAGGGCGGGGATGGGAGTCCTGTAAGCACTCTAAAATTATATACAGACTGAGTATCTAGATGGATGTTATTTTTTTGTGTTTAAGACACTCCATGGTCCTCCCAAATTTCTGAGGGTGCTCTGAGATGCCAAATCCGTTCTCTTTTGCACTGTGTTTGCTCTCCCATCTTTGGAACATTCCAAACAGAAATTTAAGGTCAGAACAGGCAATCAGACTAATACCGACATTTTTCTATGGTGAAATCTTACTGCATCCAGCTAAATGTTGTCTTCCTCTTCCTGGCCAGAGTCCTTTATGCAAAGGTGATCACCGCTTCTGAACTATGAATATATTTTGGGTTGACCTACTCCAGTAAAATGAGCAGTTCCAGGGATGGAGACTGAAAATACATTTATCCAAGAATTCACATCTAGAAAGAGCCCTTCTTTGGGGCCCAGGGTTTTAGCTCAGTGAGGTAGAGTACTTACCTTGCAGACATGTGGTCATAAGTGCAGTCTTTAGAAGCACGATGCTCATGCAGTCCCCTGGAAGCAGGCTGACAGGAGTTCAAGCACCACATAAAGTGTGCACAAGCATTGAAACCAAATTGTGCAGGTGCCAGCCAAAGACCAACATCACAACACATAGACACACACACACACACACATACGCACACAACCCTGATACCACCACCACTGAACAAAAACAACACAAGACAAGGAAACCAAATAGAGAAAATCAGCTGGAAAGGGAATAAATGGAATTGTTGACACAGACAGTATGTTTGTCTGCATAAAGAGAATTCAGGATTCCTAAAAGCATTAGAATAAATAAGAATTTTTTTAAAGGGCTCCAACTCCTTTCATTAAAAGCAAGTTCCCATTTTTTTAGCTTGACCACATTCTGAAATATATCCAGATAGTTCTTGGCTGCTGATTTTCTTTCACCCTCATCTAATTCTGGCAATTGTAAGTTTTCAAGTGTTAACAACAGATGAAGCCCATTTACTTTGGTTTTGGTACTCTGTAAAGCTCAGGAGTCTCCCAAATGAGCCTTGCTTCCATTCCCTGATCCTCAATACATTTTGCAAGGTAGCCTGTAGCTTGGAAAAACTCCTGACACCGCTCTGTGTCTCCTCCATCTACCTGACAGCCTCCGTCTTCCTGTTAAACCCAGGTTTGCTGGGCTATCTGATGGCTGTTTCACTGCCATCAAGCCACACAGGCCATGAGCTTTCAGCTGTGCTTGAATCTCTCACTTTCTTTCTTTCTTTTAACCATCCTTTGTGACAGTTGCTTCCCGTCAACTGATTTTTTTTTGTCCAGTACTTAGAGCGTCTTTATTTTTTTTTTATTAAATAAGCATTCCAGTTTTGAATTTAAATTTCACCTAATACTGTCCTTTCTTACCTAGTCAGGCTCATCTCTTACTATTTCTTCCAGAATCTTCTGTTACTGGTGATCACATAGTCCCCATTACTTAAGACTTTAATCTGCAAAATCTTTGTCCTCTCACCTTATCACCCTTGCTGTAATGATTGACCGCCATATTCATTTCTCTGTTCACTGAAATTATTGGACTATTAGTAGCTTCCACAATGTAAGTACTTGATACATAATATATATGTGAAAAATATTTGTCATTTCAAAGTTGACTTTCCATTGTGATATAAATGTTCAGTAGACCACTGCTATGCCATTTAAAATGGTGAAATCAGGGACAAAGTGATAGCACAGTGGGTACGGTCTTTCCCTTGCACAACTTCTGAGCCAGGTTGAATCCCCAGCATTTCATATGGTCCCCTGAGCCCTCCAGAAGTAAACCCTGAGCACTACTGGGTGTGCCCCCAAAAGCAATATATAGATAAGTAAAATGGTGAAGTTTTGTCTTTGAGAACAAAATTGATGGAACTTGAGGTAATGATGTTAGGTGAAATAAGGAAGTGAAAGACTATTACTAAGAATTGCTAGATAGGGCCAGAGCGATAGCCCAGAGGGTAGGGTGTTTGTCTTGCACGCGGCCCATGCTGTCCTGGGTTTCGATCCCGGCATCCCATGTGGTCCCCTGAGCACTGCCAGGAGTAATTCCTGAGTGCAGAGCCAGGAGTAACCCCTGAGCATCGCTGGATGTGACCTAAAAAAAATTGCAAGAAATTTCAATCATATGCAGAATGGGTTAACCAAACCAAACAAACTGGCAATAACAATAGCGGCCACAACACTAACTCCTGGATCTGGTGGGAGGACACTGGAACTTCAGTGGTAGACACAGTGAATCCTGCATATAGAAGCCTGTGACTGTATCCTTATCCTATAAAATTATAAGGCATTGGTAAACAAATAAAAATCAAAGGGAAATTTTTTCTAATGAAGAAAAAAGACAGCTTTCCAACCAATGGAAGACAAGAGTAATAAAGATATGTTTGGGGACCAGAGAAATAGTACACCAAGTAAGGCAATTGTGTTGCACATAGTGGACCTAGGTTTGATCCCAATACCCCATATGGTCTCCTGAAGTGACTAGGAGTGTCCTTTGAACACAGAGCCAGGAGTAAGGAATGCCTGAGCACAGCCAATGTGTCGCCCAAAACTAAAAGATACTTTTTTGGGAAATCAGACAGTGATTGTAACCGCTACTTTGATTTTTTCCCCTCTTTTTCACAGGACCTCACACATTAATGCTCAGGGTTTCTGCCGACACACAGGCACCCCTTCTGCAAGTTGTCCAACCAGGCTTGGTTCAATGCACAGGCCCAAGTCTGCTACTTGGGTCTCTGCAGTGTCAGTGGTTGCCCGGGACACCCCAAGTGATGCTCAGGGAGTGATCAGGGATGCTCTTAGGGTGCCCAAGAGTAAACCAGTGGTTAGCAAAATGCAAGGCATGTTACCCTAACCCCTATCTTAACCCTATAACCCCAAAACTTTACAACCAGGCATCTCATTTTAGGTTTACAGAAACTCAGTATTATTTCCAATGTCTTCAGTATCCTCATACGTCAGTATATAAAATGATGTAGACAAGATTCTTATTAAATGTGGCATAACCTCCATGGAAACAAAGCATGGTATTGTTATCCAGCAGTATATGTATGTGGTATAGGTACCTGGCACTCCTGGTTGACTCATCGGGTGATGTTTCATAGAGATTTTCCAGCAGATTCCTTGGTTGAACTGAGACGTGTGAACAGCTGGAATGCACCTTCATCCTCTAATAAACATCACATGGCATTTCCCTGCCTTCCCCAGACGGGTGGTAATACCCCACATCAGGAGACATCTGCTTCTCCCTGTCACTGTGGTATCAGATGTTTGTATGGTTCCATTCCAGTTGATCCTAAGGGAGAATTTTACCACTGAGACTGCTGTCCCTGGAGGGTAACAGAGCTGCTTTAGTCAGCAGGAGGTATATGTATCATCTTGGCCTAGCTACTATATTGAATTTCTGACTCTCAGGCCCAACAGTCATGTCTTCACCTACTTAATTCATGCACATAAGTCCAAAAGGAAAATCTCTTCATGTTCATAATAGTATAAGGTCTAGATTTCTTTTTTACCATCTGCAGTAAAAAAATGCAAATCTGTGTGGCTTATTTGCAAAAGTAGACATTAATAACTGATATTTAAACAGCCTGGATTAGCAATTTTACCATATATTCAAGAGATTTTTCCAATAATTTGCACACTCAAAATCAATTTGAATACAACATGTAAATTGAATTTAATTTTTTGATTTAAAATTGTAGCTATCAGCTTGAACCATTACTATTTAATATATGCTTTCCAGCTCACTCGGTTAGGATTTCATTGCGCCTTATCTATATAAATTTAATTAGGCTTGATATCATCAGTATATTATAGAACTAATTAAAGATTTAGATAAGTGCTGAGGGGGCTTATTGAAAACCCCATAAAGTTCCATTTGGAAAATGAGATATCCCCCTTCAGTTCATTGTGAGAGAACGAAACAGCACGAAGCATTTCTTGGGGCGCCTCTGAAAAATTATTTAACTGGGTTTAATGGGCTTATTCCATTCTTTGAAGAGCTTTTTAATTACTTTGTATCTTTGTACAGTCCAACAACAGTCCTGATCTTTATTGAAAGGCTTTAAATTCTGCCTCTCCGGCCCTCCTGCAGGGCCAGTGGCCTTGAGTGTGTGGAGGCTTTCTCTATGCTGATTGGGATTACTTAATAGGTAATGGTATTTACCTTGCTACATATCACTTTCACAGGGAGAAAAAAACCTGGAGAAAGATCAGAGTGCTCTCGCCATAAACCCAGTGGGGAGAGGGGGGACGTCAGAACCCCTGACCCTGAAGTTGGGCCCAGCTGAGGTTCCTCTCAGTGGCCTGACCGCTTTGAATAAATCATTCTCTAGCAATGGTTTGAATCCCCTCCTATCTGCATCTCCAGGATAGAGAATAAAGCAGCTTCCCTTAAAAGGCGGTAATTTCAGCTAAGTGCTTTGTGTCTCCTTTACAAAGCACAATAAAGGTTTTGTTGCAGTGAGGCCACAGTTCCTGTCAAATGAATATACAGAAATACAGCTGCATCCCCCACATTCCTGGGGCACTCAGTGATCCTGCCACAAACCCTCGGCTTGTATTCAGTACATCAGACCGAGTACCACAATGCAGGTAGGAAATGAATGGGAAGGAGCTCACACATGGAGGTCTTTCATGATGTCTCCCCGCCACCCCTCAACCTCCGTAGTCCAGAGACAGCTGGGAAGCTTGTTGGGCATCCTGGAGGTAGTTGCCTTGAATCAGTCTCCCTCCCAGGCTCAGAAAGTGGCTTTGCCATGCTCCACCTAGACGGGGGCTCTTGTGTTCGATGGGGCATGGTGACCCCAGGGAAGCTGCCACGGGAATGCAAGTTGGTTGAAGGGAAGAGCAGGGAAGGCCCTAGAGGTAAGAGGAAACTCTTGTCCTGTCTCATCTTTTGCCCACTTCCTAATCCAAAAAGCAGTCTCTGTTCCCTCTTTGTTATTGCCCAGAAGGATTCAGGGCTGTTGGGGATATCAACAGGTGTATATCGAGGTCTCAGCTTGTCAGTGAATGTTTCCTCTGAAAATGGGACAGTCCCTTTTTGATTGTCGGTGTAAAGGTGAGGTCTTTGTCTTGGTATGTGAAACCATCACCTCCTCTCTCCTTGACAGCCAGTGTCCCTTAATGCAGAATCCTTAGTGCCCATCCTTGTTGCCCACAGAACTTACTGCCAGGTAGATTCTCTATACTGGTCCTTAGTAAATCCATTCTTCCTTTGCTAACCTGTTAGATGCTATCCCAGCCTTGGAAACATCTAAGAGGGTACAAAAACTTCTCCCCTGGCCTCCAAGCCCTTCCAGGAAAGTGATAGGCTGTGAATCCGGGAGATGGAAGTGGAAAGTCAGTGATGATTTACAGTGTGACCGAGGCTTAATCTCCAAAGAGATTGATCTCATGGTATGGCCAAGGCCTGATCTTTCCTTTCTGGAAAATGTCCATCATGATCATCACACCCCTCCCCACTTCAGTCCCCATTGTGGGACAGAGGGGCCGCTTGCTGTCATCTGTTTCATGCGAAATCTGCCCACTGCTTCAGCTTGGGCCACCGTGAGATACGGGCTGTAGGTTGGTCAGATGGAGGCTGGATTGCGATCTCCTCCAGTACCACTGGGGCCACTGCTGGTACTAGAGTTCTCCAAGGCTCCACCCAAAGAACTGGGCAAGGTGAGGGAGGTAGGCAGGGCCAGGGTTGGGTCTCTGGACCTCACGCATGCGCAACCAAGCTCTCCTATCAGGCCCATCCACCTGCCTGGATCAAATAGTGCCATCCTGGCTCCCTTGGCGTGGCCCTGTATTTCCTGGAAAATCCAGCAGCTGTTTCTAAAGCACCGAAATACGTTTTCCTGCCCCAGATGGCTTGAAACCCACCCACAAACCATGTAGCAGCATAGGGGTCAAAAAGCAATACCTGTTTCCCCACCACACTGGACAGGTTGCCCTGCAAACATCAGAAACATTTGCCAGCACAAAAATTCTCATAGCTGGGTTGGCCTGGAATGTCCAGAATATTCCAGGACCCTCCCCAGTTTCATTGAGGGTCTGATCCAGAGACCCTTAGGTGGAGCAGCACCTTCCTGGCCTGCTGGTCACCACTCCCAGCCTAGCCCCCGGCAGGGACATTCTTTAGTTTGGGACCACAATCCATCACTCTTTGGAGAAGTGTCCGTCTGCTAGGATGGGTTCAGGGCTTGCCCGCACAAGGCCAGAGTCAGTAGTCACGGTGTTGAGATGGGAGTGTGGAGAGAAGCCAGAGACAGGCCAGAGCAGCCGCCACTGAAGAGGGCAGGCTGTAGGTTCATTTGTGTACACTGCCGCAGCCTCCACACCCAGCTGCCTCCACACCCTCTGCAATTCCAGCTCACTGGGCTCTCTTGGAGCTGAGTGTTGCAGACTCGTCATGCCCAGAACTAGCCCGACCTTGAGGGAGCCCCCTCTGGAGACTACAGTAGCAGCTAAGGGGACCAGCTTCATGGGCTCCTCAGAATCTGGCGCTGGTGCCCCAGGAACCCCCTGAGCTGCCGCCTCGTTTTCTATCTCCTCTGATCCCCAGACCTCGAGAGTCACTTTCCCAGGGCCCTTTCCTGCACTCGAACAGCCCAGTGAGTCTCTCAGTCACTGTGGAAGTGCCTTGGATTTGCTTCCCAAAGCCAAGGAAAGGCTAAGGCTAACTAAGGACATCCTCATGAAGGATGTAGCTATGCCCTGGCACTTGCCTGCTGTTTCTTGAGCTGGTGTGAAAAACACAGACTGGACATCCACGCTGTTCTGCTGTCACAGGAATCGCTTTGGGCTTTCCTGATGGACTTATTTCCCTCTCTAAAATATGTATCACGCCTCACTCAAGTGAGAGAAGGAATCGGAGTTCTGACCTCCGTCGCTATTCCAGAATCAGGGACGCTGTCTCATTTGCCAAGGCATCGAAAATCAGATGGGCTGGACATGTAATGCGATTTAGAGACAACCGCTGGACCAGAGCTGTTACCGACTGGATCCCACAGGATGACAAAAGATCACGTGGCCGCCCACCTACAAGATGGTCAGACTTCCTTGTCAAAACCCTGAAGGAACGGTTTGAGGCTTTTCATATTCCTGGATCAACCAGATGCCATTGGGCTACATTGGCACGTGATAGGGTCCAATGGAAATGTTACTGGCGCCCGCTCGAGCAAATCCATGAATAATGGGATTCAAGTGATCAAGTGATCAAAATATGAATCTACTAAGGTCACACACACACACACATACACACACAACACAGACAGACACACACACACAACACACTCCAGCTCACACTGCTGTCTCATTGAGCAGATCTTGACACCGGGTCTTTTACCCTCCAGCCACCCTCATCCCCTTGGAATCAGGCCTGTGTGCCTCAGCTTCCCACGCCCTGCTCTCCCTGTCACCCAAACTGAATTACTAGGAACCCTTTTCTGCCAGCTACGGTTTGCACAAAGCAGTTTGCAGTTTATGGAGCAGTGCTGTGAATGCAACCCTAGGGGTTGTCTGATTATAAGTAAATCCCATGAGAAGTTCATCTCCCCAAACTTGGGTTGGGTGCAAACTGATTTCTCACTTGGGCATGTTCTTGGAAGTATCTGGGAGAGGCCCAGTGAACCTCATGTTATTCAATAGGCCGAATTACTGTGACTGTTGTTAGCCAGTCAGGTGACCTCCAGGACTAATCTTTAGGCCCTTAGGGAGGAGGATGAAATTAGTGCACCTGGGGAAAACATGGAATGTTGCACCAAATAACTACGTACTAATGCCCCCCCATAAAAACGGCTGTTACTGAATCTTTGGATCATTTCTGTTCCTGTTACTCCTTTATTTACTTAATATTGGAATGGGTCCCCCAAGTAGGGCTCATGAGGGTCCCTAGGTTACTCCTGGTGCTTCTTTGCTAACTAGGCTGGCAGGGTGCTGAGGAACCACAGGGGGGCAACTTGAGGGGCTGGGAATTGTAGTGATGGCAGGGATCAAACCAAGGTTGGACACACACACACAAGGCGTGTGCCTTAACTCCTCTGTTCTCTCCCCAGCCCCTCTGGGACTCTTTAGTTACAGGCACAGAGCTGTCTCCAATCCTAACCTGCCGTTTGACCAGGGGTTATTTGTGATTTGTTCATATATTTTCCTCAAGAATAGTTCCTATGGGAGGAGCGATAGTGCAACAGGTAGGGTACTTCCCTTTCATGTGGTCAACCCAGGTTTGATCCCCAGTCCCCCAAGCACCACCAGGAGTAACTCTTGAGCATTGCTGAGTATGACCCCAAAAGCCAAAGAAGAGAGAAAAATACATTTCTAGGGATGCAGTTCAGAAGCACTGAGGGCAGACGTGCTCTCGGGCATTGAGTCTGTCTAATGTGAAGGCCCGAGAGAAGGAAGGGGCTTGAGCATGCTTCAGCGGAAAGGTGTGGAATGTTTGCATGTTTGGCAACTTATGGAAACTGATCTGCAAAAAAGCCCAAGGCCCTGAGCTGCACAAGGTCCTCATTCATCCTCACTGCCATGTTGGCTGTGGAGCCTCTTCTATCAGTTAGGAAACCAGAGTTCTGCTTCACAAAAATTAGCATACTTTTGGAGACTCCAGGGATCATGGGTTGGCCACATGCAAGGGAAGCCCCTACCTGCTGTAATATCACTCTGGTCCCACAAAATTAGCATTTTTAAAAATCACCTTTGATCTGGGAGTGTTGCTTAGCGAGAGAACACCTATCAGTACCACAAAAAAAAAAAAGGAGGTGGGGCAAAAAGAAGAAGAAAATGTTAAAAATAAAAAAAGCAAAGTGAAAAAGAAAACAGAAAAGAAAAACATCCTTTATTTGCTGTCACTCTCCTCATCCCTAGTCTGCCCAGCCCCCACCCCTGACAGTTATCATTTTCTTCCAGTCTCTGCATTTAC
Organism: Cryptotis parvus; assembly: GCA_021461705.1. Lineage (NCBI taxonomy): Eukaryota > Metazoa > Chordata > Mammalia > Eulipotyphla > Soricidae > Cryptotis > Cryptotis parvus. The sequence goes on from JAJIBD010026738.1 coordinate 71,091, forward strand.
CTGTCCTGGATGTCACATCAGTGTCATTCTACAGCATATGTTCTTTTGCGTCAAGCTTCTGTTACTGAACATGATATTCTCAAGCTCCATAAAGTTAGTGTTTTCCTTAACATTAGGATCAGAGGCTGAGTTAAGAAAGTATATGTCTGAGTATGCAACCCAACCCTTGGTCCAGTGCTTGCTTCTTTCTTCCTTATGGAGAAAGGAGCTGCAGGGGAAGAGGTGTGTTTCCAATGAAGTGTACCAACACACGGTGAACTCATGACTGCAGAGAGTGAACACCCCAGTAAAATCACAGGCTGCTAGCCACCCCAGAAGCCTCCTTGGCCTTACCCTGGCACACGAATTTCTTCATTCAGTTCCTTTTTCTGAATTGCTTTCCTGGGCCCCTATCTGAGCTATCTCAGACCCTCAAGGGTGAGTCTTTTTAGGGGACATATTCCTTTGCAATGAAGGCAGCTCCCACCCCTGTCCCCTACCATATATCCCAGTGTTGAGGTCTCCTTGCCATTACACTTACTCTTTGTGTCCTCTGCTAATCCTGATGTGAAGAGCTGTCTTCTCATGGAATTCTATGTTTCAGCATCTCTTTGGAAGTAACATATCTTTCTTCAAGAATATAATGTTTGGGGGACAGGAAGAGAGTACAGAGGTTAACACACCTTTCTTGCACATAGCCAACTTACCCCATATGCTCCCTCGAGCCCCACCAGGAGTGATTCCCGAGCACAGAGCAGGGAGTACGCCCTGAGCACCACCAGGTATGACTCCAAAACATATATATGTTTTATATATATATGTATATATATATATTATATATGTTTATATATGTGTATATATGTATATATGTGTTTATATATGTGTATATATATGTACATATATATATATATATATATATATATATATTTAAAGCATGCTCCTCATTGAGAAGCTTTCAATTCGTGGGTTCCAGAGCACTAGGTTAGCATTAGCATTTAAATAGAGGCTGGAAGCAAACTCCAAGACTTTCCTTTTGAAACTGCTCTTTCCAAAGGTATGTTTTCAAAGCTGATACTTTTTTCTTCCTAAAAAAAGAATGTAAATGCTATATATATTCACCATCAAAGGCCCTTTTCTTTAAATATGGCTTTAAAAAGAACAGCACTGAGCTGTCTCACTATTGGTCTTTTCATCAGAAAGGGCCAATCTTTTTTCTTTAATTGCTGACTTTCCTCTGCTGATTCTCAAAATGCCTTATCCTGTGGTTGTGGCCTATCATATCTCATTTCCTGCCCCACTCCCTCTCCACACTTAGTTCCCAGTGCTAAGCTGAGAAACTGGTGCAGTCCTTTGTAATTGAGTGCTCAGATACTAGTGCTCGCAGACGTGCCTATGACTAGGACATCTGAGTCCCACCAATCAAGGCTGAATCACTGTTTTTAGCATGGCACTTGTGTCTGCCCAGCTAAAGTTGTAGGGACTCTTGTGTGTGGTTCCCAAAGGATGCAACGAGATAGTGATTATATTGCTACTGTGTTGTAATTCTATACTTAATGATAGATTGTTGACCTCAGCTGATACAGAGAGTCAGAGACAAAATTGAAGGAAATAGGAATTTATTGGGGGGGCTCTCCCAGGTGAACCCTACCAGCCTCTGATGAGGCCGAGCAAGAGCCACGCCCTGGGAAAGATGAAATGGAATTTTTAAGTTGTCTTGGGAAGGCAAAGGGAACCAAGACTGGTGGAATGAGTACACTTGATCTGCCTCCTGTTTACCTGTGGAGAAGGGGGTCGGTGTGAGGAAGCATAGAATGTGATCCTGGCACAAGGTGGATCATGAATCCTGTCTTCTGTGCTGGAGGCAAAGTGATCTCCGATTCCAGGAATGTTGCTGTCTCATTACCATTTGATCTCAGTTGCTATTTTGTCCAAGCAAACCTCACACCTAATTTGTTGACTTTTAATGTCCAAAGCATCTCCTGTAGTTAAAACACAGGTGCCCTTCTCTTAACTTTGACTCTCTTGAATATGATCTCTGACAAAACAGACTTTAGGAGGTCAGATGGTAAGTACAGACAAAGTGTTCAAGAAATTTAATAATGAAAAGAAGAAATGAAACGGGGTGAGAGTTGGTCAACACAGGTTCACAGGAAGTTTTATAGTGTGTTTTGTTTCTTATCATCTATGCCAACCATAAGAATGCTTAAACACAGACATGAAAGAAACACTGAAAGGAGTAAATAAAAGAGCTTAAAGGAAAACCAAACAGCTCCATAATCCTGGGAGAGAGGGGTTGACCACAAAAGCATAAAGAGAGCTAGCCCTAGAAAAAGAAAGAAAAGGAAGCCATCTTCTAAGTCATTAATCATCATTTAATGATTAATCATCATTTCAAGATGGTGGAGAATGGTAGCCTTAACAGTGGTAGTGACTTGGAGCTCCACAGAGATGCTGCCCATGTGGCTGGTCCAGAGCAAAGGGCACTCAGAAAGCTGGTCACTATCATTAGCAGTCTTACAGAGCAGGTAGCTACCATGTCGTTTTGATGCAATCCTCCAACTCACCTTGGATATAATATTATTCACTCCATTGGGCAAAGGACAGACCAGGTTCCATTACATTAAGAATTTTCCTGTCTCACATGAAAAAAAATGGTACACAGACTCCTAAGTGAGTAAGAATTGCAGGAGGAGGAGGTGGCGGTAGAAGAAGAGGAGGGAGGAGGAGGAGGAGGAGGAGGAGAACAGAAGGAGGAGGAGGAAGAGGTAGAGGAGGAAGAGGAGGAGGCAGAGAAGCAGCAGCAACTGGGATTTAAATCCAGGTCTCTGCTGGTCATATCCACTATACTATGATGTGTTTCAAACTTTATATATACAAATACGTTAGAAAAATGTCTTGTGTATAAATATATGTATGTATATGTGTGTATATATGTAGATGTATGTATACATGTATATGCGTATGTATAATATATATCTACATATATACATGTATATATGTAGATATGTGTATTTTTGGGTGTGTGCACACACACATACATATATATACATATATATATATATAAAATGGGCCAGGCTCAAATGGTTTAGCACAGTCTGGCATGTTTGATAAACCGAATACCTCCAATTATACTCCTTGTGACTGCCAGCACTGGTGGGAAGATAGATAGATAGATAGATAGATAGATAGATAGATAGATAGATAGATAGATAGATAGATAGATAGATAGATAGATAGATAGATAGATAGATAGATAGATAGATAGATAGATAGATAGATAGATAGATAGATAGATAATATACTTTAATACATAGATAATATTTTTAATGTAGATGGGTACTCAGAATGAGAAAAGTGAAGCTCAACAAAGAGACCACGCTTGAGCATGAGCCAGTTATCATTATAAATAGTGCTGCCGAAGGAAACCTCTCTTATTGATAAGCTGACAGCTGAGCAAAACTGGAAGGAAATCTCTGTTAATCCTATATTTTTCTCTGACCTCTGTGCCTTTAATCCCGTTTGATGCTCTTTTCTGATTTTCTTGCCCTTGATTTGTGGTATAAAGTCGCACGTCCTCTAACATGTCCTTTTCTCCTGCATGAAGAAAGGCAATGACCTGGTGCTGCACCTTGACTGTCCCCACCTCCCTCCGCAGTGACATTTGCCCTGCCCCCCACCCCTCCATCCTTTGACTGTTGCTGCACATTAATTAAGGTATTAAGTGTGATCCGTTCTATGCCAGTGTCCCTACAGGTCACAGGACATTTTTTCTTTGAAATTTGTTGCTCAGCCTGTATCATTATCCTTTGTTTGTTTTTTGTATTGTGTCTGCTCACGGGTAGCCATACAGAATAAACTCATTTTGCTGGTTATATTTTTTTTGGAGACGAGCCGTATATTTGGTTCACTGACAGTGAAATATATATCAGCCTCAGTGGTCGTGTCATCCACCAGACTCACACACTCTCCCGGCCATCCATCAGACTTGTCAGAGGATGGGGGTCTTTAATTAAACCCTGCTGGATAGTGTACATATTTCCATTAGCTCCTTCCAATTCAGTCTATTATTTTTCTAATTGACAACCTCCCTGCATCACTTGTTCTTGGCTCTCCAGTGGCTCTTGTTGTAGCTTTAGTCTCCTTAGGTTTTTCTCTCTTTCATAAAGAACCTAACAGTTTAGTAAATACACCCTCCACTATTTACCCTGGGGATCTGCTGATTGACAGTCAGTCACACTTTTCAAATAATCTGTTGGTTGGGTGGGGGTGAGGGTGGGGAGGATGTTCTTCACAAGTCATTTTTCTTCCTGGTGCTTTTTTCCTTAAAGATACCAGATTTTTGGTTATTTTTGTTTTGTTTTGGTCTCAGCAAGGTAGCAAAATCCCTCATAATATTATTGAGATGTGTGCTAGGATCCCTAACTGGAACCGTAAGGATGAGGTGACTCAGCCATTGTATCTTAAGCACCTCTAGCAAGGACTGACCAGGGGCATCATCAGTGGCCAAGTAGTGGAGCCGGAGGGCACTTTCAGAATTAGTCTGGCACCTTGTCACTGTTGGCATTAAATCCAAATAGGCCTATTCTCCATCAAAGCTATCCCCTCTGTGTCTGTCCCCACTGACCTTTCTCCCCAGGTACCTGCAAGGCTAAAAGGAACTTACATTTTATAAAGGCAGAAACACAGGCCCCATTCCGCTTTCTGTTCTCCATCGCTTCTCTCTCTGGGACTTGGAAACTTGGGCTTCTGTACCTGGCCTATGGCCTTCAAGTACAATTCCCTTCCCCTTCTACCATTAGTGGGAAGCAGAGTGGATAGTGGCAGATTGACCCCAGATCCATTTTCCTTTAAATGAAAGCATTTGTCTCAGTCCTTGAACACCTTTGATCTGGGCTTGGACTTTTTATTCGAGGTAGATAAAAGAATTTTCTTGAAGCCAAGGACTGTACTTTTCATTTATCCTAACGTTTATAGTGTTATTAGAGCTTCTTGAGCATTAGTCATATTACAAGAGTTTCCTTTGAAGACATTCTTTGCCTTGTTTATGGAAATGTTGGTGATTCCATTACTTAATACTAGGAACACTACAGGGCCTCTGAGTTATGGTTATTCATCCTATCTCAGTTCATTCCCAGAATGCTAATCCGAGAAATATGGAAAATTTCTAGCTTAAGGGCCATGGGCTAATTGGTAAACAATATGTAGTTTTGAGGCCACCAAAGTACAAAATATTGTGTCCTTTATATTAGAGAAATTACTTTTTAAAATTGAAAAGACTCTCTAAAGTGATACTCAGAACAGCATGGTTCTCCTTAACTTGGACTCACCTTTTGATAATCAAAAAAACATTTACAGGACTATGAGACAAACACAATTATGAAAGTAAAATGAGGGGTCTAAATAAAAAAATAATCACAGAACAAGAGGGTAATTCTATTCACTCTTTCATATTTCATTATTTGATAACATCAGAAGATGAATCCATCAGAATTGCTTTGGCAAGTGCAAACAGAAATGTGCCTGATCAATATTTATTAAAACCTTCAAAATGGGAGCAGGAATTGAGCAGACTTCTTAATGGACTGAATAATTATTCATACATCGGAGTTTGACCAAAGGCAGTGCCAGTCCAAAGAGACACAGTTTTAATTGTACTGAATTTAGAATGCAGTTCTTCTTCTAACCCTGTTGTAGAAAACTTAATTCAAAAAATTATCTGATGTAGCAGAGAGTGACATAGGAATCCTTAACTTGTTGAAGAGAACATTTCAACCACGGACATTTATAAATGCAGACGGTGTCCCCGAGGCAGGAAGAGCAAAATCTCTCACTAAGGGAACAAGAAATTCTTCCCATTTCTTTGATGCAGTTTGGGAATGGGCCATCATTTCAGAAATGAGGGGTCTCAGAGGAATTCTTTTGTTCTGAGGGTTTGTGTTTTCTAAAACAAAATAAAGTGGTGATGGAGGGATAGTATAGCGAGTAGGGCACTAGGTTTTGTTTGCAGCCCACCTGAGTTTCATCCCCAGCATCCCATATGGTCACCCAAGAATGGCCAGGAGTAATTTCTGAGTACAGAGCTAGGAGTAAACCCTGAGCATCTCCAGGTGTGGCCAAATAACAAAACAAACAGAAAAAAAAAGACTCTGGCTGTTGAGATTAGAAAAAAATAAAAGGCATCTGAGAGATATGAGCAACACAGACTTTGGCATCTGATGACTTGGCCAGGAAGCACATCCATGCCACCCAGTGCTGTGACCGTAATTACGTTCTACTGTGCCCATAGGTTCTACTGTGGCTACTAGTTCTGTTAGAACTAGGTGGTGCCAGTGATGAAAGGCCATAGTGTGTGTACCAAAAGAAAATGTGGAGATATATAATTATATAATATATGTGTGTATGATATATCACATATGTGATATATATAGATATATATCTACGTATATCACAGTTTCAGTATCCCCACATCCAAAGCTCATAATTTTTAAAGGGCCAGTCAGCAGATGCAATAAATATTTTAGAATTCAAAATTCCAGTGCATAAATAGCAACTGCTCTAATCACTACACTTTCTTTATGGGCAGTAGGACTTCTTAGAGTCAATAGCATGTGCCCAAGGTCACAGGGCTTCTTGAGGACAGGGTATTTCAAAAGAGCTTACAGGGATCTGAGTTTAGTTGATATTTTCTTGGTTGGTTTGTCTCTTTCCTTTTAGGACCATACACAAAGCAGGGCTCAGGGCTTACTGCTGGCTCTGCACTCAGGAATTACTCCTGGTGGGACCATATGAGGTGCAGGGGATCAAACCCCAGTTAATTGCATGCAAGACAAGTGTTCAATCCACTGTACTGTCACTCCAGCCCCTTGTTGATGTCTTGGATATTTGCTACTCTTAAGACTTTTTGCTCTATCTACATTTATGCAATAATTACCTAATATATGGCTATTTTTCAGTGCCTTTCTTTCCCTTTCCCTTGTTCATGTTTATTATCACATACACCATGGAGTATGTAATAACAAAGGAATCAGATGCTCCACCTAACAATTTAGTGATCCACCTGCTAACGATCTCAAGAATGCCACTGCTACTGGCCAAAAAGAATATGGAAAGCTATGCAATAATTCACTTGTATCACTTGCATCACTTGTCTTCCCGTTGTTCATCAATTTGCTCAAGCAGGCACTAGTAACATCTCCATATGTCCTGTCACATGCTAGTGTAGTCCAAGGGCATCTGCTTGCTCCAGGAACACAAAGAGCCTCAAACCATTCCTTCAGGTCATGGGAATGAGGTTTATAATTGTTACTGGTTTTTGGCATATCAAATACGACATGGGTAGCTTGCCAGGCTCTGCCGTGCAGATGGGATACTCTCAGTAGTAGGCTCTCATCTCGTTCATTTACTGATGCAGCCGCACAACAAGGAGAATCGGCTTTTCTCTTGGGTGGAACTCTGATGAGGTGTGGAGTCCGGATGTTGAAAATGGCGGCCCTCATGGTGTGGGGGTTCCTCTGGCTTATTGCAAGGCTCTATTGGGATGGCGGGCCAGACTAGAACCCACCCTCGCTCCTGGGCATCTCATGATCAGCTGAGCACAGGGAGAGCTGGTAACAGAAGACACAGTAATTAGGTTCAAGTAAATTTTTGTATTTTTGTTTTGGGTTCACAACCAGCAGTGCCCAGGACTTACTTCTGGCTCTGCACTCAGAGATCACTCCTGGTGGGTTTAGGAGACCTATACATGGGGTGCCAGGGATTGAAGGCAGGCCAGCCACATACAAGACAAGGACCTTACTAAACCTGCTATGCTGTTTCTCTAACCCTCAAATAAATTTTTCTTCCTTTGGAACCTGACATTGAAGATTTTAGGCCATCAGTTTTCCCTTTCTCTAGGAAATCATGGATGAGAAGTGGAGCAAACTTATGAATGAAAAGGCCACTTCTCCAAGCCCAGCTTGGTGGGGCAGAAAGGGAGAGGGAAAGAGAAGAAACAAATACAAAGAGCCCAAAACCATCCCTTTGATTCTTAATGCCAAATTTACCAAATGACTCCATTATTTGATTTCCAGCCCCAAAGTCCCAGAAGAAATACAGTGTTATTCAAAGATAGCAGGAAAGTGTACAAATGAATTTTGAATTGCTACAATGCTTGCTTGTTCCATTACAATAGAAGGCAGAGAGTTGAGTTCTTCTGTGGATTTTATTTCATTCACATTCCCTAAAGCACAACTCAAATGAATTCAACACACCAATTTTTTGCAATTAGGACTTTTTCTGTTCAGTTTCAAATATTTCTGTATTATGGTGGCTTTGAAGTGAGTGCAGAGTTTGACGTCTTTTCTTAAGCAAATCACACACATTCTCTGTGGTGCTGTTTGCTTGTCTGTAAAATATAGACGATTACAACACCTCCTTTAAAGAGTTGGATATGTTAAAACACCTAAAATGTATTCTTAGCAATCAATCCCTAAGTCAGCATGACACCTTACTATATATCTGGAAAATACAGTTTCCATTCAGAGATCTTCTTTCCACATTCTCGGTCAATGTCAGCCAGCATTTGTGCCGCTTGGCTAATGTTTGGTGTTATTAGAACGATGTCATCAGCGAAGCGGAGGTGGTGTAGTTGCCGACCATCTATCTTCACTCCCATTCCTTCCCATTCTAGTTGTCACATGATGTTCTTGAGGGTGGCAATCACTAGTGGACCATCATTATCTTTGGGGTATTCCTCTCCCCCAAAACCAAAATCTTTATCAACCACCTGCAGTTACAGGACTGAGTTTCTTTGGGTGGGAATAGCTGGTTTCCTGGATTTACAGAGAAAAAAAAAAACTTTTGCAATAGCTTCCAGGGATACAGTAATAACTGAATATGGAGAGAGAGAGAGAATAAAGAGAGAGGATACAAGTGCAGGTGGGGGTCAGGTGGGAGGGACTGCTGACATTGGTGGTGGGAAATGTGTACTGGTGGAGGGATGGGTGCTGGAACACTGTATGACCGAAACACAACATGAACAACTTTGTAATGGTGTGTCTCACAGTGATTTGATGAAAAAACTAAAAGTAATAAATAACTGGTCATGCCAAGGAGGGAGGTGTTGGAAGAGAGATGAGAGGCTTCTCTGTGAACATGTGTGAACAGCTCTTTGAGAAAAGTAGAAAGAGCACTCATACTCAAAAGATAAAAAAAAGGTGGCACCAGTTTCTTATACAATCACGCAGAACTACATATATTAAGAACTGCTAGTAGGTTTTAAAGTGTCCAGACTACATGTCTAGTAAAAGTGTGACGAGAGGGACTGAAGTGATAGTGCAGGGCTTAGGGCACTTGCCTTGCATGCAGCTAACCGAGGTTCAGTTCCCAGCATCCAGTATGATCCCCCAAGCATCTCCTAGAGTAATTCTTCAGTGCAAAGCCAGGGTTAAGTAACCACTGAGCATCGCCAGATGTGCCTCCTTCCCCCAAAATAAGAGTCTGCGAAGATATATGCTATCACAGGTTGTTTGTTAGGATTAATTGATGTAACTTTTTAAAAATCTGCAGTATAACAATATGCTGCCGCCGCAGACATGGGGGCAGAGCTGCTACTGGCTCTCCCCATGACCAGCCACTCACGAGGCGCCCGGGAGGGATGGTGGGTTCTAGCCCTGGCCCACCACCCCAGCAGAGCCTTGCAACAAGCCAGATGACCCCCTACTCCATGAGGGCCTCCATTTTTCACATCCGGACTTCTCTCTCGTCAGACCTCCACCCAGCAGACCAGCCTATCAGCAGCCGCGCGGTTCATCAATAAATGCTGGACTTAGAGATGCCTACAAGAATATGCTACCTGCACGGCAGAGCCTGGCAAGCTACCCGTGTTGTATTTGATATATATGCCAAATACCAGTAACAATTATAGACCTCATTCCGGAATGGATTTAGGCTCTTTATGTTCCTGGAGCAAGCAGATGCCTTGGGCTCTACTAGCATGAGACAGGACATATGGAGATGTTACTGGGGCCTGCTCGAGCAAATCGATGATGAACGGGAAGACAGTGATACAGTGAGACAGTGATAACAATATGCTAAAACCCTGAACCAGTATATTCACCTTTTAACTAATCTTGTGTTTGGAAGTCTAATGCTAGGCAGAAAAGTCTTATAATTGGAAGAAACTGAAGAGTCCAATTGTATTTGGTCTTATATATTTCAACTATGAAGAAATGGATTAGTAAACCATTACATAGTGGGGTAAGGGGGGACTAGAAATCAGTGCCAAAATGGGCTGCTTTGGGGATGAAATTATATGTCACCCCTTCTCTTTCTGTTTAGTTCATATATTCCATAGACATATGTATGAGTTTGGCAATCTGAGGAAGATAGCTGTTTTATTTATTTGTTTATTTATTTATTGATTGATTGATTGATTGATTTATGTACTCGCTTTTTGGATCACAGCCAGCAATGTGTAGGGGTTTCTGCTCACTCTGCACTCAGGAGTTATTCCTGGCAGTGTTCAGGGAACCATATGGAATACCAGGGATCAAACCCAGGTTGGCTGCATGTAAGGTAAATGCCCTACCTGCTATACTATCGCTCCAACCCCCAATAAACTACTTTTAAACTTCGAAAAATAAATATCTGCCCAACTTATGTCTGCCCAAATATCTGAAACTTATGAAATGTTTCAGATCCTCTCTAGTGTCGACATTTTCTGATGGAATCATGGGGCGGAAAAGAGTTACAAACAGTAACATCAAAATGAAGAAGCAGACAAACACAGGGAATAGCAGCCTCTGAGTAATGAGTCCTGGGGGCAAGTTGTGGGAATAATCCATTTGCAGCCGAGACAGAATGTGAGCATTGCCCTTTCATGGACTATGTAACCCGGCTATGTGACATCACACCCCGCTCTCCTATCACTGCACCCCCACCCCTTGCTTCTGTGACACTTTGGGAGCTGCTCTGCACAAGCAAACGGAGAAAAACCACATGAGGTGCGTGGGGGGTGGGGGAGTTCCTTGAATGTTCAGGCCAGAGGTTGCACTGCAGCGTCTGGTTTCTGGAACAGCGTGTTTTGTTCCACATCGAGCAGTTGGCTCCTCAGGACTCTGGACTATGAAAAATTTGCTCTCTAAGGCACATGGCAGAAAATGTGCACATCCAGTGTGCATCCCCTCGCCTGTCCCCTAACCTGTAAAGTGGCATCTGATAGAAAACCCCCAGAGGACAGCTCTTTTGAGTATATGATGATAAAGATCTAGCTTTCCTTTTCCTGGGGCCTCAATAAGTGCAGATAAATTATTTATCCCAACTGGGCTACCAGTTGGGATAAATAATTTCATTTCGGTATGTCAGTGTTGATCATGAAAAGTCATTCTCATCATTTCATGGGCTGGAAGAGGGACGGTTTCCCAGTTTCCTCCTTAGGGCACTGTGTGGCCGCCATTCCCTACCTCCAGCTCTGGCTGTTGCTATGCTACTTTCGTGTAGTCTTGGCTACTGGGTACAAGTCTAAAAGATGAATGAATTTCATTCTGTCTTTAAATATTTATGTTTCTTTATGGCATAATATATCATCCTGGTTATGGGAATTCCCCCACCCCCGCCAACTGTAGAAAATACACCATCAGTTACCTGTCAATTTTGTTTAATAACTTAGCTTTGCCTTTCTGGGCCACTGTTCACCAGAAGCTCTTGAAGACGCTTGCCATCTCTGTTTCCTCTGGAGTGTCATTCTGGGATTTATAAAGGTCTTCACTGTGCAGAGGATATTGAAACATTAAGGACTTAAGTGCCTGCCCTTTATCACAATCACACAGGAGGATCCAGGGCTAGAAACCCAGACATCTTTGTTTTGTTGTTTGCTCCCAGCATGGAATGGTATTCTCTGTAGAAAATCAGCCTGTATCCCTGGAAACAATTCATCAGAGTTTTCAAAAGAAATCCAATTTCATCTGGACTGGATGGGTTCCACTGTTGCTCCTTAGGATCACTGATGAAAATATCAACATCCTAAATCAAAGCAGCCCAGTTCTTTGGCTTTAATCTCCTTGAAAAGTATCACTTACAGTGTTTATCTCTCCTTCCCTTATGTTATTAGGTTCTTGACTTAAACAGAAATCGTTCTGTAACTATTCGTATTCCAGAAAGACTCTGGGGTAAAGCTCTGCCTGTCTCAGAACCATTGGGAAGCCCTTTCTCTGCAAATAGGGTCTCAGGATTGCTTTCCTAAGCTTCCCCTGTGCTCCCTGGCAAACCCCCTCCATCTTGATAGCCACCAGGCTAGAACTATAAGCTATCAGATCCCTTCTGGGTTCAGAAGAATCAAGTCCCAAATTCCTTTTTGTTTCATGTTATAAATCTGAATTGGTAATTGTGTTCTTCTTGAGAATTTTTTTGGATGCCTTGTTTGTTAGGTGGTTCCCCAAATGGACAGTTTCCCTCCCTGTGCAGCTGAGGAGCCCAGAGCCAAGCACATCTCAAAATCCAGACCAGGGATATAGGAAGGAAACCACAGGAAAAGTAGGATGTGTTTTTCTACAACATTCACTGTATCACTGTATCACTGTCTTCCCCTTCATCATCGATTTGTTCGAGTGGGCACCAGTAACATCTCCATATGTCCTGTTTCATGCTAGTAGAGCCCAAGAATATCTGCTTGCTCCAGAAACATAAAGAGCCTCAAACCATTCTATCAGGTCATGGGAATGAGGTATATAATTGTTAATGTATAACAATATATATTCCACTGGTATTTGGCATATCAAATACAACATGGGTGGCTTGCTAGGCTGTGCCGTGCGGGTGGCATACTCTTGTAGTCACCTCTGATCTCCAGCATCTATTGATGAACTGTGCGGCCGTGCTAGCCGGGCTGTGATCAGCTCTTCTGTCTGGTGGAGTTCTGACAAGAGGGAAGTCCAGATGTGGAAAATGGTGACCCTCATGGAGTGGGGGGCATCTGGCTTCTTGTGAGGCTCTGCTGGGGTGGCGGGCCAGGGCAAGAACCCACCGTCCCTCCCGGGTGCCTCGTGAGTGGCTGGGCATAGGGAGAGCCGGTAGCAGCTCTGCCCCATGTCTGTGAGTCTCTTCTACAACATTAACTTCCCTTTAAAATACTTTAAAAGTGCAACAGATGTATTATGGAGGAACAATTCCTCACCTGAATTTTGGGCTAAACCTTACTCTTTAAAAAACAAAATCCTTATTTGCTGCCATGAGGCTCCCAGACCACTCTGGAGGTTAGATTTTACTTGTCTTTTAAATCAGTACCTCCTTCTAGATCAGAGATTACCAAACTTTTTTTGGCCTTCTGCCCCTTTTTAGAAAAAAAAAGTTCACTCAGTGCAATGATGAGGGGACCCACACCCACACTCAATTGCTCTGTCACCACCTCCCCATCCCCCATCTCACCAGGATTGTTCCAGAGTCAACCATGGGGCAGGATTGCTCACAAACACTGGTCTGGGATTAAAAGTTGATCTTGACCCCAGTGGTTCCCAAATAACATGACTCCCTGGGGTGAAAACGAACACCTGAGAGTCCACCACAGAAAATTCATCCCAGTAAGATATTCCACTCATTAAAGGGGACTCTCCTACATTGTTGGTGGAAATGTCGACTTATACAACCTTTCTGGAAAACAATATAGACATTCCTCCAAAGACTAGAAATTGAGCTCCCTTTTGACCTAGCCATACCACTTCTGGGAATATAGCCTGGGAAGCCAAAAACACACAGCGGAAACACAATCCGTACTTTTATTTTCATAGCAGCACTATTCACAATAGCCAGAACTTGGAAACAACTAGCATGCCCAAGAACTGATGACTGGATAAAGAAACTGTGGCACATCTGTATCACTGTATCACTGTCTTCCCATTCATCATCGATTTGCTCAAGCGGGCACCAGTAACATCTCCATATGACCTGTCTCATGCAAGTAGAGCCCAAGGGCACCTGCTTGCTCCAGGAACACAAAGAGCCTCAAACCATTCCATCGGGTCATGGGAATGAGGTCTATAATTGTTACTGGTATCTGGCATATCAAATACGACACAGGTAGCTTGCCAGGCTCTGTCGTGCGGGTAGCATAATCTTGTAGTCATCTCAAAATCCAGCATTTATTGATGAACTGTGCGGCCGCTATGCGACCAGCGTGCCGGGCTGTGATAGGCTGGTCTGCTGGGTGGAGTTCCGATGAGGGGGAAGTCTGGATGTGGAAAATGAAGGTCCTCATGGAGTGGGGGGTCGTCTGGCTTGTTGTGAGGCTCTGCTGGGGTGGTGGGCCAGGGCTAGAACCTGCCATCCCTCCCGGGCACCTCATGAGTGGCTGAGGTGAGGGCACAGTGAGAGCCAGTAGCAGCTCTGCCCCAGGTCTGTCTCTGGATCAGCATACCTGGGCCGGATTAAAAAGACTGCAGCAGGGTGGATCTCAATGAGCCGGGCTGTGATAGGCTGGCCCATCTACACAATGGAATACTATGCAGCTGTTAAGAAAAATGAAGTTATGAAATTTGCCTATAAATGGATGGACATGGAAAGGATCATGTTGAGTGAAATTAGTCAGAAGGAAAGAGAGAGATATAGAATGACTGCATTTATTTTCATGACATAAATATATATATATTTATGACACCAAAATCCAATGTCAGGCGAAACGTGGGTCAGGAGGTCTTACCAAAAGTGGAAATTACCGCAAACGTGTGGGAGTCAGGAGGTTAGGTAAGACAGAGAAGGGAACATGTTTGAATAAATGTCGAAAGGGCTAATACCAACCTAGAACTGTTAAATACAGGGGAAAAAATGCACATGATGGCCTCTAAGTGTATGTAATGCAACCCACAATGTGTAGGAGAAGGAAGGGAGAGAGAGGGAGAGAGAAAAGAGATAAAGAACCTGCCATTTAGGCAGGCTATGGGAGAGGGAGGGAATTGGGGACATTGGTGGTGGGAAATGGGCACTGGTGGAGGGTGGGGTGCTGGAACACTATGTGTCCGAAACCTTCAAACATGAACAACGTTGTAATTGTATATCTCACGGTGGTATAATAAAATATAATTATAAAAAAGATATTCCACTCAGAGAGGGCCCGAGGATCCACCACAAGCCACTCAGAAACTGCTGTCTGAGAGGAGCTTCTCCTATTCCGGTGCCTGCTCAGGAGTGCTCACACGTGGTTTCTCCTGTTTGGAAGGGAGCGTGAATGGGCATTTATCAGAAAGGGAGGCCTAGCAGAGCAGAGAAAGGTGCCAGTGTCATAGGAAACCCCCCCAAAACCTGTCTTCCTAACAGCCCCCTTAAAGCAAAGAGCTTGGAAGTACTTTGCAATTGTGAAGCTTCAGGCCAGATTCCTGACTACAGACATTGAATGGCTTTCCCTTGGGATTCTTGGTTCAAGAGGTTCTTGATAAAGAATCAGATGCCAGGCTCTGTGTACAATAAGAGAGGATTCAAACTCACAGGCTCACTGAGGCATAGCTGCAACATTCTGTTGGTTTTAATAATTGAACCTTCCAGAACCCTCATCATTGTACACTGAAGATTTATTCTAATGCAAGTTTTTCTCTTCGCTCCTCTAACTGGGGCTGGTGACCTTGGAATTCAGTGACCCTGAACTTCCCAACTTTTTGTTTGTTTGTTTGGTTTTTTGGGACCTGTCTGCAGCAGTGCTTAGGGGCTATCATCATCCCAGGCTGTATGCTCAGAAGTGATCCCTAGAGGTGCTATGGGACCTTATATAGTCCTGGGGATTTGGGTAGGGGTCAGCCACATGCAAAGTGACTTGAGGGTCTTATACTATCTCTTGAACCTCAAGTCTACTTTGTGCTAGAAGTACAAAGTACTTCTAGTGTCTGTGTTGGACACAGACCCCGATAGGGAGAGAAGGGTAAGACATTATTTCTCACCTGGCCCACGGTTCTTTATTGAATTACCTGATGTCACACTTCGTCTTCTGGCTTGTTGTCTTGCACCCTGACTCTCCACAGTTGCACTGCATTCCTCAGTGTCACCAGGTTACTCTTCCCTGTCTTTTTCTCACTTTTCCCTCTCCCTTTAATATAAAGTTTCCTTCCCAGGGCCTGCCTAACATTGTTCTTCTCTCTGTGAATGACATCCTCAAGCCATTACCCTTCGCTCAGTGTGATATCCTTTCTCCTTCCCCTGCTAGTCATAGCATCCATGCCTCATTCTCTGCCATTGGAACTTTTTCTATATTTTAGGGTTATATATTTTTTGCCATGCCAAGTGGTGCTCAGGGTTTATTCCTGGCTCTATAGTCAGGGATCACTACTAGCAGTGCATATGTGGTGGCAGTAATTGAACCCAGATAGACTGCATGCTAGGCAAATGCCTTAACCACTGTACTATCTCTCCAGCCCCCATATTCTTGTTTTCAATAATTTCTTTTTTGGCTTTTCTGGTCACATCCGATGATACACAGGGGTTACTCCTGGCTCTGCATTCAGGAATTACTCCTGGCAGTGTTGGTGGGGGGGGGGGGGAACCATAGGTGATACTGGGGTCGAACCCAGGTTAGCCAGGTTACCCAGGTTAACCACATGCAAGGCAAATGCCCTACCTATTGTATTAATACTCCAGCCCCTGTTTTCAATAAATATTTAAAATCAGTGGAGAAGGAGCACTGCTTTGGAGTCAAAGTCTTGGATCCCATCCTGGCACAGGCATTTGTTCTCTCTGAGACAAGAGCTAAGACCTTCCACCTATCTGGTTTTCCATTCGGTCATCAGAGGATGGGGGAGTAACAGCCCCCTCAACAAAGTGAGGATTCAGTGGTATCACGATACATTGAAATTCTCTTTCAATGAAACACAACCCATTTCTCATCACACTGCCTACTTGTCTTTGAGCCCCTGAGAGCAAAGAGCCTTTTATGGCTCATCATTAGTTTCTGCTATGACTATAATACAGTAACTACCTCATTATCATACTGCTAATAATCATTGTTTATGAAGCATGTAGAACTGGGTCAGGCACCCTTCCAAATGCTTTCGATGATTAATTCTTCCAATAAGCCTAAGAGCTCAGTACTCTGATTTTCCTAGTTTATGGTAGAAAAAAAAACAAAGGAAAGCATATTCCACCAAGCATCCAATGACTGATCCAGTGATTTCAATAGAAGTGGTCAGCCTTGCTTTGTGAATATTTCTTATCCTCTTGTTCCTGTGCCTCTCCTGTTTCCTTGGCTCCCCGAGAAAATCTTGAGTGAATGTAGACTGAATACAGGAGCTCTTCCTGGCTCTCCATTTAGACACATGCTCAGAGAGAGAGAGAGAGAGAGAGAGAGAGAGAGAGAGAGAGAGAGAGGGGTTAAGGTGCTCCAATGGGACAAGGGTCATCCCCCTCTGGTGTTCTGTAATACTTGACAAGGTTCAGTGAGTAATACATGAGGATTGACTAAGAGAACTCCGTGCCATAGGAGCAGCCCGTGCCTTCCTCCAGAGAGCACTTAAGTCCCCTGGCTATGGAATGATGACCGTTGTTCTGTCCTCTCCCACAGGCAGTACTATGAGATGCTGTACAACACGGCCGACGAGCTCCTGAACCTCGTGGTGGACCAGGGCGTGAAGTACACAGAGCTGGAGTACATCCATGCACTGACACTGCTGCACCGCAGTCAGACGGGCGTGGGGACCAGACCACCCAGAACATGAGGCTGCAACGGCTCAAGGAGATCATCTGCGAGCAGGCTGCCATCAAGCAAGCCACCAAGGACAAGAAGATAACCACAGTTTAAAGGGGCGGGAGGGGGTGGGGGACGTAGCAACAGTAGCCTTCTTTCTTTAGCACACTCCTTTCTTTGATCTGTTCTGATCTGGCTTGGTTTTCTCTGTGTGGATGAAGTGAAGGTATCAAGAGTTTTTGTGCTGAAGTGGGAGCAGGGAGGGATCATAATACAGAAAGTTTAGGTGGACTGTAATGCAGTCAGTTTCAGGGCACTAGGTGGCACTAGATGAGGCAAGTGTCCAACCCAAGTGACAAATGCTTTGCTTCTTGTTCTTATCTTTTGGAAAGTAGATTGTCACTGAAGCTTTATTTCCTTCTTGTAGCCACTCACTAAGGTTCTATTATATAAACAAGGGGGGTTTGTTTGTCTGATTGGTTGGTTTTTTTTGCTCTCATGACCCTGTCTGTTGGCAAGGTAAGGAAATAAGGAACGATGCCTTGCTCTCCATCTCTGTTGCCAAGTCGAATCAGTAGCTTCTTAGCTGGCTTATTGTTTTCAGCATTTTTTTAATAAGACATAATGTCTCTGGACCCAGTGAGTAATATTTTTTATCTCAGTCCCTGCAAGGCTTTGTCTACAGTAACTTGTATACAAGTTGCTGGTTGGTTTGTTGCCATTGTTTCCCCATGCTGTAGCAAAACCAAAAGCCATCAAATTAATGAAAGAAAAATGGAAGAATTAAAGATGATTCAACTTTCTTCTAGATTTTCCTCCTTACTTTCCAGGGAAAGAGAGGACGATTCAGGAGCATTGGATCCCATGTAAAAGTGATTAGTACATGGAGGAGCTACTCTCACCTGAGAGAGCAGCTCTACTATGCTTGGCTGAAGGTAGAGACAGAGACAGTCTTTACAACCATCCCAAGTTGAGTTCATTTCTCAAATTTTCCCTGGGGTTGTGGGCACTCCCTACTCCTGGCAATCTGAGCCCCATCACTGTCCCCAGGCCTGCATGCTTTCTTACAGTCGATATGTCATGGAAGAAAGAAGAGCATGGACAAGAATAAGGACTGGGGTGTTAAAGGCACCCCCCAAAAGACCTGGGAAGAATAGCTAGAAGTAAGACACTACTGTCACGTCTTAATGCTCTGATGGTCGAGAATTGTCAACTGTTTGTACAGCTTTTATCTTGTGGGGAAAACCAAAAAAAAAAATAAAGTGTCTGGAGAAGCTCAAATGTCATATAGTGTGCTTATTTTCCGTTCAGCCAACATTCCCCAGGGGCCCATCATGCCAAATGCTACAAGCCCCAGGGACCCAGATTCCAGACAACACAGATGCCATTATTATCCACCCTGAAGATAGAGAACAGGAGCTGGACACAGTCCACACTCAGGATTGGATTTTCATGCCAAGAGTTCATGTCCAACCATGAAGATCACTGTCTAAATGTGCATTTCCCACTCCAAAGCCCAGTAAAACAGGACTTGCCTGAAAACAAAGCAAAGCAGCACCACCTCCTCCTTCTACAAAGTCTCAATGGGCAGGCAACAAGACTGGTCTCAGCATCCAAGGAAGAGCAGGAGAAGCATCCTGAGATGGTCAGTGGGCCTGACCTTGAGGAAAGGGGACTGCAAAGTGAGGGGTCCACTCTGGTCATTCTCGCACAGTAGTTGCCCCCAGAGAAAGCATCCTTTCTTCATATCTATCACCAACCTTGGGGTGCTTCAGATGTTACCCACTTTTTTTTTATTTGGCATTTTGGGTCACACCTGGTGATACTCGGGGATTACTCCTGGCTCTGCTCTCAGGAATCATTCCTGGCAGTGCTCAGGAGACCATATGGGATACCAGGGATCTAACTCAGGTCAACCGCATGCAAGGCAAATGCCCTACCTGCTACACTATTGCCTTGGCCCCGTGTTACCACTTTCATCCTCAACACAATGGTGTCTTAAATTATGCTTGTTTCCTCCTTTTGTGCCCAAGGAATGAGCAAATCCTGAAGAAGCCCTGCCTGGCTTAGGCTTAGCCCTGCCTCCCTCATAATAAAACCTTAGAAAAAAAGAGGCTCTAACTCTAAGGGCAAGGTTTAACTCAGTATGCAGGGCACATTGTGTTTCCAGAGTTTCTGATAGCAGCTTTGGTCACATTGTGTTATTTTTGATGATTACTACGTGTTATGACATCTCTTAATGCATAAACATTACTCGGGATATGATCTGTTTCCCTAAGAGTACAGGATTTTTTCAAGCCTTTAATCCTAGTATGGTGTTTCTATTCCCATCTTACAGCAGGGTCTTGGCAACTTATTGCCAAGTTTGAACTTTTGCCCACTGGGCTAGGACAGTCCTCATGCTACCTCTATGTCCAGGCTATGAAAGGAAAGGTGTTTTATTTGACTTTTTGAGTCACACCCAGCAATGTTCAGGGATTACTCCTGACTCCACACTCAGGAATAATTACTCCTCCTCATACTTATGGGACCATATGGGATGCCGGGGATCAAACCCAGGTTGGCCATGTGCAGGCAACACCCTATCCACTGTATTATCACTCTGACCCCAAAAAGCTTTTGAAAAGATAAATTTTGCTCAAAATGACAGCTGGGGGGACCAGAGCAATCATACAGCACATAGGATGCTGGCATCGCACATTGCTGACCCTGGTTTGATTCCCAGAAGCATGTATTGAACCCTGCTAAGAGTAATCCCTGAACTCATAGTCCAGAGTAAGTCTTGAGCATAGTCACTTAGAGCCTGATACAACAAATCAAAACAACAGCAACAACAAAAATCATAGGTGGGTCCAGGCTAGAGCTCTTGAGAATAAGTCATACCTTGAGAGAGTCGGGGTGCAGTATTGGGACCTAGAGTCACAGCCCTCTGTCTCTGTCACTGAAGCCCCAGCCACTTATTGAAAAACTAATACTCTTCATTTTGCCTGAATGTTTTCTCCTGCCTCACAGGCATTGGTTTCTTGTTCAAAGAGCTTGGGAAGAAAAAGTCAAATGCAGCCAATTGAATGGGCAACCATTCCCCCTGATAAGTCTTACTAACGAGTCACATCTGCATTAGTAATGGGCAACCATTCCCCTGGTGAGTCTACTAGCAAGTTGCATCCACATAATGTAAAAGTGTCTTTACACTAACTAATGCATTCCTTCATTTGGTCCCAGAATTCTCATTTCCTGTTACAGCTCCTATGTGGGGTTTGGGTGGTGGTGGGCAAATGTACAGTGCCTTGGGACATGGAGTTTATCTGTCAGCCCCTTTCCTCTGTGGACATCGTGTCCACTCATCCATTCAGACCTTCCTTGTATGGAGGAAGACATCCTCCAGGAGCAAAGACTGGAATCTTAAGCCCAGTCCTCTGCTGCTCTCCTCTGAACTTCCTTCGGGGGGCCCCCGGGTCTGAACATTCACCTGTGAACTATTCCACGGAATCCACTGATTTCCCTCTGCTCTGTATTACTGCCGTGATGCCAGGCTGTGTCTCCCAGGCACCACAGAGGCCCAAACATCTCACAATAAAGAAGACCCTCCGTGTGATGAAAAGGTGATGAGAAAGCAGGTAAGCCTCAGTCCTCCCTGCAGAAGCACACACTCTTGAAAAGCAGAGTCTGGGCTGAAAGGAGCATACCTCAGAGCCATTGTCTTAAGCCCAGGGAGGTAAGTCAAATGACCTAATTTGGGGTCAGAGTGAAATTACAGAGTGTAGAGTGTTTGCCTTGCACACAGCCGACCCAGGTTCGATCCCCAACATCCCATATGTTCCCCTGAGCACCACCAGGAGTAATTCCTGAGTGAAGAGCCAGGAATAATCCCTGAGCATTGCCAGGTATTAGCAAAAAAGAAAAATTGGACCTAATTTGGAGGAAGGGTAATAAGGAAGAACAAGAAAGCAAAGAATCGCTGGGCTCTGCCAAGGTCTTGACTGGGTCCTAATTAGGCGCCGTTGTTCTAAAAAAGAACCTAATTAATAAGCCTGTGACCAGATGTGACATTGTGCAGCGTCTCGTTCCTGAAATGGAGTTTGGCATGAAGTATGCCCAGCTGGAGGTGCTCATCCTAATTTGGCAGCCATGGAAGGCCTGCCTGCGATTCTGAAGAGGTAGCGTGAGAGGCCTGCCACAGGTGCACACCTGAAAACAACCCGTCCAATGCCTTCTCCGGCCAGGCTGCACAAGTCAGGCTCATTATCTGGAGTGCAGTGAGCTGCCAGTGCAGTGGAGCCGGGAAATTATTTCTCTCAAAGTGAACGAAAACTCTAAGCATGGGACAAGAATCTCTGCTCATAGAACGAGGTGTGAGCATGATGAGATGTGTGTGATTTGAGGTTGTTGCTTTACCACACCTAAGTGCCAGGGATGGGAGGGTGGGAGAGCCTCTCACCTAATACTTCTGTTTGTAGTTAGAAAGATGGCCATGAAGTTACCACACCTGGAACAGGCGACCTTGGGCAGGGAGGTGCCGTGACCTATAAAAGTCTCTGGTTACTTCCTTCCCAGCTCATGCAGGAAGATACCGCTGCAGGGAATGACAGATGTGGATCAGTCGAGTTCCCATCATGGCCCATCTCGGTTAGAAACCGGTCTGCAATTTCTGCTGACCTAATGCCTCTATTCCCTTGGAGAGAAAAATAAATGGGCCTTCACCCCATCCCAAACTTGATTTGACTGAAAGCCGAGTGTTTTCCTTCCTAAGGATTTATGTACTGCGAGGAGTGGGAGGAAATTAGGAGTGCCTCTTTCTTGCTATTGGCTTTTTTGTGCTCTTGGCTGTTGGTTATCCATTTATGAAGCTCATAACACACGACAGCTGCTGGCCTAAATGCTTTACCGGGTTCTTCCACTGAATCTTCACCATAATCTTGTGAGCTCTGCGCTTAGTTCCTCCTGCTTGAAAGAGGAAATTGAAGCTCAGAGTAAGCACTTGGCCCCAGGAAAATGTCAATGCCAGGTCACATTTGGAATCTCTCTCCTGTTCCCCTCTTCCTGTAGGCAAAGGGCAGAATGCAGTGCTCCCAGAAACCGTCTTTGGAAGTTTGGCACCTCCCTGGCTGGCTCTGTCCTTTGTGGGCCCTACACTGGGCACTGCATTTGGGGTTATCTTTTCCACGCCTCGGGCTCCTTCTCAGGCCCCTTCTGCCATTGTCCAGCCTCATTGAGACCAAAAAATTTTAGCCCAGGATTGAACCCAACCAGCTGGAGGTCAGCCCACAAACCATACCTCCCACTGGAGTCTGAAGGGGAAGAGGAGTTTAACACCTGCATAATCCAATGCTCCTCAGCCTTTTACAAATGATTTGATACTAACACAAGTTATTAAATACCCTACACCTTGGTTTTCTCATCTGTGAAATGGGACAGGATTAGCTCCTACCCAATAGTGTTGTTTGATAGAATAGCTATTCAGTGCCTCGGGCATAAACTGTGTGTGTCTGTGTGTGTATGTGTATTGGGATAGAGATTAAGTATGTATAATAAGTATTGTATACATAAAAATATTATTGATTTAATGTCAAAAGAGCTGATACCAACATAGAACTGAGCATTAAATACAGGCAAAAAAATGCGCATGATGGCTTCCAAGTGCATGTAGTGCAACCCACAATGTGTAGGAGAAGGAAGGGAGAGAAAGGGAAAGAGAAAAAAGATAAAGAACCTGCCATTTAGGCAGGCTATGGGAGGGGGAGGGAATTGGGGACATTGGTGATGGGAAATGGGCACTGGTGGAGGGCGGGTGCTTGAACACTATGTGACCAAAACCTCCAAACATGAACAATGTTGTAATTGTATATCTCACGGTGGTATAATAAAATGTTTAATTAAAAAATATTATTGATTTGAGGTGCTCTGGACCCAATATCTAAACACCTATTTTGTGTTGATGTGGCATGATATAAGCATGAAATGAATGTTGGCATTTTTCTGGAGGGATAGGGGACTTGGAGATGAAACCCAGGGCCTTGTCCATGCAAAGCTTGAACTAGGGGCTGGAGAGATAGTACAGCAGGTAAAGTGCTTGCCTTGCATGCAGCAGACCCTGGTTTGATCCCTGAGACCCCATCTAGTCCCACAGTCACTGCTAGGAGTGTCCCCACACACACAGAGCCAGGCATAAACTCTTCGTGTCACCTGGGGGGCATGGGGGCACAAAAGCAGAAGCATGAGCTCTGCCACTAGGCTGCATCCACGGTTTCTAACGTTTGTTGTGTTAAGCCATTGAAGGTAGGGGGTTGTTCGTTACTGCAGTATAATCTTGACTGTCTTGACTGATACATAGAACTTGGAGACAGATCACGAGGACAGAAGCAGAAAGAGTACAGAATTTTAAAAAGAGGGATGAAGTTATCCTCGAAGAGAACTACCTGAGCACAGTGGTGGAAACAGGAACCAAATGTAGAGTCTCCAGGTGGAGCTCTGCCAATATATCAAGTACTTCATTGGTCCTCGTTTGTCCTAGGAACCAGGGCAGTAGGGATGACACCCCATTCCCTTTTATTCATGTTTGACTTTCTATGCCTCCACCTTTATTTTAGCTACTAGATCACTAAGTATTAGTGATCTGTATGCTTAGACCTTTGTTCAGTGT
The DNA here is from genome assembly GCA_021461705.1 of Cryptotis parvus. Taxonomy (NCBI): domain Eukaryota; kingdom Metazoa; phylum Chordata; class Mammalia; order Eulipotyphla; family Soricidae; genus Cryptotis; species Cryptotis parvus. The sequence continues at coordinate 95,342 of JAJIBD010026738.1, forward strand.
TTCTAGGAAAGCTTCCATGTACATCCAATACATGACGAGACGTATTATCTGTTACAATTGTTATTAAAATTTACAGATCCTACATTTTTACTGAGGGCTAATTATCTCTCTGGCCCAGCCCTTTGCCTTCAGAAGCTCTCTGGCATAGTGGCCTCCTAGTTCTGTCCCACTAGACCCCCCAGTCGTGTTTATAGCTGTTGATAATTTGGGCCTATTTGCCAACACACAGAAAAAGAGGGAGAAAATCATTTTCACTTTTTCTACCTTCATCTTCTATAAGCTTTGTGTTCCTTATATTTCTCAGATGTTCCATTGGAAGGAAATGTTCCTGGATGTGGTGGAGCTCCGAAGTTGCTGTTCAAAACCAGGAAACAGCACTGACTGACCTTTATCAGTTTCTCAGGACTAATAATTACAGGGTATTAAATCTTTTCATGCTTAAAGCACTGCAGTTCGCTCACAATAAAACAAACATTAGGATCTGTGTCCAGCGGTTACAGAACTTTATAAGCTCTACAGTTTTATTAACTGTTAACTATTTCCTTGGATTTTCACATTGCCTAGATGCAGTTAACTATTATGACTCAGGCCCTGACAGCCACTGTCCCAGACTGTCAGAGTTCCTAAGGATGTAAGATTATCTAAAGGTTCACTCCACACCCCGCCTCTCCATTCCCTCCATCAAGGCAGAGGGCAGACATTTGCCCCAAGGCAAACACAGTGCATTATCAGCAGAATTGGACTCACCTTCTAGTCTGAGCTGCTGCTGGAGCCCTGCCTTAATTACACCGTCCTGTAGCTGTCAAGTACTGGGTTTCATTTCAACGTGCTCATTCAGCAATTCTTTTATTTCATTATTTCTTTATTTTGGCACTGTGCTTTATAGTTTCACCATACTGTCAATGGAAGGGTTTCATGTATGTGACATTCTAACACCCACCCACCCTGGGATCCCATTTCTCTCCACCAATGTTTCAGTTCACCCCCTGCTCAAACCTCCTCACTGCTGTCTCTGCTTTGTGATGCTCCATCTGTAGACCAGTTCTTCAGATCCAGTCATTTGTTATTCCTCTACTGTGCTTCTTTATATCCCATATGTGGGAGAGATTGTCATGTCCCTGTCCCTCTCCTGCTGGGTGACTTCATTCAGCATGACCTCCTCCAGTATTTTTTCCCTTTTTTTTTTGGGGGGGGTCCACACCCGGCAATGCTCAGGGGTTTCTCCTGGCTCTGCACTCAGGAATTACTCCTGGCGGTGCTTGGGGACCATATGGGATGCCAGGGATTGAACCCAGGCCGGCACGGACAGGCCGCATGCAAGGCAAACGCTGGGCTATCACTCCGTCCCCTCCTCCAGTTTTTTAAGAGGCGCCACACTTAGCAGCACCCAGAGAGATTATCAGGAACTCATCTCAGCTTCACACATGCTACGCATATACTCTGCCTCTTGAGCTATCGCCAAAGTCTTATTTTAAAATAAGTTTTTCAAAGGTGATGTAACCAGAGCGAGAGCTCACCAGGCCAAGCACATGCTTTGCATCTGAGAGGCCCAGATTCAATCCCCAGCACCGCCATTTTTTTAAAATTTTTTGGTTAAAAAAACACCACTGAAAGATACAGGAGTTATTTAAAACTGATTAGAAGACATGTTACAGCTTTCCACCCTATTATTTGGAAGCCTCTTGTCAAAGGTGGAAATTATCACAAACGTGTGGGAGTCAGAGGTTAGGTAAGACAGAAAATGGAACAGTGTGCTAATAATTGTCGAGGGTACTAATGCCAACCTAGAACTGAGCATTAAATAGAGGCAAAAGGATACACATGACAACCTTTTAATGTATGTTCTGTAATCCATAGTCTGGAAGGGTAGGAAAAGAGAAAGAGAGAGAAAGGGAAAGAAATAAAGAACCTGCCATGGAGGTGGGCTAGGGAAGGGGGAGGGAACCGGGGGACGTTGGTGGTGGGAGATGGGCATTGGTGGAGGGACGGGTGCTGGAACACTGTATGACCAAAACCCAAATATGAACTTTTTAATTGTATATCTTTTATTTGTATATCTCACGGTGGTATAATAAAATACTTAAAAAATACAATTTAAATTTCCATAGAATTCTAGCTAAATTTATTTTAAACTTTATTAAATGAAACAGTGAATTGACCACAATTATTAATATAATAAAGAATCTATTAACTCAGAAAGTGAATGCAAGAACAGAAATCAGTCAGACTCACACATAACAACCCAGAAAAAAATGTCATTACTTTAACAATACCATTCCCTTATATGGGCCTTAATGGTCAATACAATTAGTGCTGGCTAAGGGAGCAGGCATGGGGGTGGGGGGGCTGGGAAATGAGGGTCTCTGGTGGTGGTGGGGCACATAGGTAATGGAATTGGTGTTGAATCATGAATCTAACAACCGCAAAGGTTAAAAGTTTTAAATTAAAAAAAAAAAGAATGAATATTATTTACCATTATAGTGATAATTATAAATCAAAAAATGTTTTCATTGAAAATATCAAACTTACTTGATTCAAGTTCATTGAACAACATGAATCAATGTAACTCATGCCTATGACCTAATAAGATACTACTTTAAATAAATGATAGTTTTAAATGCTTGCTCTAGGGCCACACCCAGAAGTGCTCAGGACTTATTCCTGGCACTGCATTAAGGGACTACTCCTGGCAAGCTCCAGGGGTCATATGGGATGTGGGGATCCGACATGGGTCTGCCACATGCAAAATGTGCATCTTACCTGCTGTTCTATTTCTCCAGCTCATAGAATAAGTAATTTAAATATTTATGAATTATTTAAATGTAATTTAGAAAGCATAGCAACTTAAACATGTTTAAGAGCAACTTAAGCATATTCTTTGAAATCAATGTTGAGAAACAGTTTACAACATTCTAAACTATGTTATGTTTAAGGTATTGGGGAAATTATTTTATAACACTAAATAGCACTGAGTTTTTCATCTAGCATCATTTTTACTATTATGTCCTAATGTATCAACACTTCACTGAAATTATAACCAAAAGGTTGGGGTTTCATAATCAACAGTGCATAAAATTTGTCAATATCTTATCATAGATTTGAGACAGTTAAGCAGACAGTGACTGGAACTTAAAGTTTTAGCATTACTAGTAATTTTTTAAATGTCATAAATTCACAAATTAAATATGGTTTTGCTGAAAAATAGCTATTTAAATGAACATAAAAACTATTTCATGACACCTGGGGCCGGAGTGATAGCCCAGCGGTAGGGCATTTGCTTGCACGCGGCCGGCCTGTGCTGGCCGGGTTCGATCCCCGGCATCCCATATGGTCCCCTGAGCACCGCCAGGAGTAATTCCTGAGTGCAGAGCCAGGAGAAACCCCTGAGCAATGCCGGGTGTGACCCAAAAAGCAAAAAAAAAAAAAAAAAAAACCTATTTCATGACACCTCCCATTAAAACCAAACAATGACATCTTTAACACAAAAAAAAAAACAATTTGCTTCCTAAAGATTACTCCTATAAATTAAAGGGGGAAATGATATAATTAATAAAATAATAAGCTAAAAATCTGAATTTTACTTTAGAATCAATGTAAAATTACTGGAACTCACAGAGAATAGGGAACAGTGACAGTGGTTTAAGGCAATATTCAGTGGATAGGTGACTTCTAGCTGATCTTCATAGGATCCAGATATAGCATATTTTATACCCACTTTTTTTATTGGTTAAGATTTTAAAAATCAGTCCCAGAATTAGAAGATAGTAGAACTGTAACTTGTACATAAATCCATGTACTAAATGTTGTGAAATATTACTTTCATGAGGATTTGTAAGTAATTGGGATACTATGGATCTGAATACTTGCTCAGCATGTTAGTGCAGAAATGAGTGAACAGTAGGACTGAGCATTTGTCAGCTTAAACGATTCTGCAAAGGCCATACCAAGTAATTGAAGCATAGTTATCTCTAGATTCCTTCATATTTTTTCTGACAAAGACCTATGCATAAGCCAAGTTATAATATAATTGAAAAAATTATTTCATTATAATAATCATACAGTGAGTGAAAATAGTCTTTAGTTCTTTGCAGTTTACTGCACCATCATCACTAAAACGCAGCTCAAATCATATGTGCTATTCCATTTTTCTTTATTAGAATTCCCTAAACCTCTAATGTTCCCATAGTCCCTGTAAAGTTTAGTGTCTAATTTTTCAAGCTGTTGTTTGGACACAAGAGTTGAATGAGGGGCCAGGAGTGATAGCACAGCAGGTAGGGAGTTTGCCTTTGCATGTGGCCGACCTAGGTTTGATCCCTGACACCCCATACGGTACCCCCAGCACTGCCAGGAGTAATTCCTGAGCAAAGAGCCAGGAGTAATGCCTGAGCATCGCCAGGTGTGACCCAAAAAAGAAAAAAAAAGAGTTGAATGAAAATCAAATGGTAATTTGAACTGTGGGGTCTCTTTTCGTTCAGGTGCTAAAAAAAGAAAGCCATAGATCAGACTTGTTTTCAACAACAAACTTTGCTCCAGTTACAGAGACTGGGAATCCAAGATTTGGGGTCTTCTGGTCATATTCTGGGGCCATTCTGATGCTTAGCTCACTGATGCAGTTTATTCTTTGTATCTTCACTTGGAGTGCAGGATAAATAACTTTTCCTTTTCTTCACATGACCTAAACATGGACTCAGACACACGGAGTAGAGCTGCTACCAGCTCTCACTGTGCCCAGCTGATCATGAGGCACCTGGGAGAGAAGGCAAGTTCTAGCTCTGGCCACCATCCCAATAGAACCTCGCAAGAAACCAAAGGAACCCCCACACCATGAGGGCCACCATTTTCAGCACCCGGACTCCACAACTCGCCAGAGCTCCACCCAAGAGAAAAGCCGATCTCTCCCTTTGCAGTTCATCAGTAAATGCACAAGATGAGAGCCTACTACTGAGATTATACCACCTGTGAGAGCCTACTACTGAGATTGTACCACCTGCACGGCAGAGCCTGGCAAGCTACCCATGTCGTATTTGATATGCCAAAAACCAGTAACAAATATAGACCTCATTCCCATGATCTGAATGAATGGTTTGAGGCTCTTGGTGTTCCTGGAGCAAGTAGATGCCCTTGGGCTATACTAGTATGTCACAGGACTACAGAGATGTTACTGGTGCCCACTGGAGCAAATCGGTTCAAAAAAAATTTTTTTTTCAAAAAAAATTTTTTAAATGATTTCATGTTTGGGGCTGGAGAGATAGTATAGGAGGTAAGTTAACATGCATGCGGTCAGTAACCTGTTCAAATCTTGTTACCAAATATTATACCCTTATCCCCCCAGTCCAGCCAGTGATGACTCCTGATCAGAGTCAGGAATAGCCTCTGAGCATGCCCAGGTGTGGCACAAAAGAAGAAGGAGGTGATAAGGTCCATCAAGTCTCTCCTTCGTGCCCCTGTCCTGAGCATCTCACATGCTGCCATCATGCTGCCCTCCTCCCTGCTGATGAAGCAGCTCTCTGCTGGCCTCTAGAGGGCAATATCTGGAGGTTAGCCGCAGTCACTGAAAGGTAACCCTGACTGGTGTTTGAAGACAACTCTTCTCCATATGGAATACCCTGCTGCTCATGAGCACCCTGCCTGCAGATGTCGCCCTAGTCCTCTGGATTGGCCCCAGTCGGTCTCTACTCACTATCGTCCTCATTGAGCACCCAGCTGTGCACTGAGCATTGCCCATGACTTTGGGAATTTTTTTTTCACTTTTTTTTGGCTTTTTGGTCACACCCAGCAATGCTCAGGGGTTACTCTTGCCTCTGCGCTCAAGAATTACTCCTGGTGGACCTTAGGAGCCATATGAGATGCTGGAGATGGAACCTCAGTCAGCAAGTTTAAGGCAAATGCCCTGCCTACTATTCTATCACTCCAACCTGACCTTGGGAATTTTAATGGAAACTACATCTTGAATTTACAAAGTGGGACCTAGGGTGCACTTCTAGCTTGCATTAAAGCCCAAGGACACTAACAGACCCAAAGGACACAGGGAAGGGAGATCTCAGCACCAGGAGATGGTGCTTCTCTAGCCACTCACAGTCATGCCTGACCCAGAGTTCACTGGGTCGATGGAAGTCCTCTGTCTCCTCAACCTAATCCTTATTGCTGATGCAAACTGACTCACTCTCCCAGGATGCACTGCTTTGTACCCCTATCACGTCAAGGTCTAGCGTCCACCTAGCTTATGCTATTAGTATCTGGGGCTGTGTACCGTCCTGTGACTTATTAATAATGTATAGCTGCAACCCCTGACTCTCTCGAACTACAAGCCTCCCCCCGAACTACAAGCCTCCCTCATCTACATGATTAGCAATTCACTGATTAAAAAAGTTGCATCCTGTCCCCAAAATCTTTCCCTTTCTGAATAAATGGCTCTTTTCAAAGGAACCAGTTTCTCTAAAATGCATCTTGAATTCCAAAGGAAATAGCAACAAAAGTAAAGTCCTTCTATTTCCTTTATGGAATGAGAGGAGTTACCATTTTACAGAGTTCAGCACATTGCTTTTCGAAGGAACTAAAAGTAGCTATGGGTGTCTGGGGACTTGGAGGTGGCAGAAAATGTGTGGAGGACTTAGGCTTGTAGGAGGTTTTAATGAGTTTTGGAGTTTTGCCCTGAGGAGTTTGGGGGAAACCACTAAGAGATTTAAGTCAGAGACTGAGATCAGATTTTGACTTTAGAAATTTCACGCTGGGGCGTGAAAATGATAGTGAATTGACTGGTGGATGCCAGGCAAACTAGTAATAGTCTTTGACCACCTTTCAAAGCAGCAGCCCCTCCCTGCTCTCTCTTCTCTGCCTCATGTTTCTTCATAACCTTTATCAGGATCTGATACCTTAATTGAATGATTTTTTTCTTTTTGGTTTTAGGACCACACTTGGTGGTGGTTAAGGATTACTCTTGGCAGTGCTTGTGGGAGCATGTGTGATGCCTGGAACTGAACCCGTTTCAGTTGCCTGCCTGCAAGGCGAATATCTACAATACTACCTCCCTCCTTGAATGATTATTTTTGTCTTTATCCACTAAAACATACATTCACACTTTCATTCTTTGAGTCTACAATTTCTAGTACCTTTTCTGGCGCACAGTAGTTGATCAATACATGTCTTTTTTTAGAATGAATGAATAGGTAAAGAATGGATAAAATTCCCTGGGTATGAGTATCGGTTGGATAGGAGGAGGTAAGAAGTGGTAAAGGACCAGGGAAAGGTTCCCAGGTTCTGGTGACATTAACTGAGCAGACAGTGTGATAGCAGTCAGTGGGGTGGGAAGAATGGGGAGAGGGGAGTCTAAAGTAGGGTTGGAGGTGAGGAGTGCGTGGATGATGAAGTTCAGGCACCTCTAAGATAGTTCATAAAAGATACAGAGTTAAGAGATAGCCCTGCACTGGAGGAATAGCTATTGCAGCCTTCAGACTCTATTGGAAAATATTCATTGGATACCTACTTTGTTCCAGACATATTGCTAGTTTGAGGGTATAAAATGGGCGCTGATGCCCCCTGCCCCAACAGACTCTCAGGGGCCAGGAAAAACTCATGTACCACAACCACAGCCATGTTCAAGGTCCAGACTCCACAGCTTATCAGAGCCCCACCGAGAGAGAAGCCAAGTTCAAGCCCAAGTATGTGGGACTCAGCCACCAAACTCACCAGGCTTCCATAGAGCTGGAGCTCCTTCCCTCACCTCAGTCCCCTCTGGAAGGCCCTGTGAGCCCACCCAGGACTGCTGTTGGTGCTATCGGCCATGATTCAGGGACACAGGCGCAGGGCGGAGCTGCTGCGCTCTCCCCATGGCACATAGCTGCAAAGTATCAGCGTGATATTGCAAAACCTGGTATACTCATCTAACAGGTATCCTGTTGGAGGACAGGTTTAGCTATTCTGGGAGTTTTGTTGTTTTGCCTACTCCCAGCTTAATCTACTTAAGCAAGGTTCATTCTAATGAGACCTCTCTTCTATGTAAACACTGCTAGAGGGTGTGGCAGTTACAGAAGTCACCTTGATTGAATAACTTCTGACTTATACATCTACTAAGACTTCTATGTTTTCTAGATTGGCCACAGCTCCTCTTTATACCCACTGCACCCAGCGTGGGACAGTTAGAATTTACCAGGAGACTACCACCCTGGCTACATTGAGACTGTAGGAAGACTATAGGAAGGATCATACTGGTTTGCTCTAAGCAGGCGAAGTGTGACCCTTTCAGTACACAAGAACAAGATACTCAGAATCACACTGGTGCAGATAATAATAAGAAGGACTTTGTGGGTACCATCTAGATTACATGAAGCTCATGAAGTTAAGATGTATTGCTTTCTACCAGCCCCCCTCTCTAGTGTTTTACATAAGAGATAATCTCGGGATTAGTCCTTTGTGTAACCTTTGTTTATACCTGCAATAGGGTGTGGCACTACACTCTGTTTAGAGTTCTTTGTTGACATGACCCTCCCTGTCACAAATCAGATTACTTTGGTGTATATAAGGGGACTGACTTGAGGCCCCTTCCCTTTTGCCTTTTGAGCCTTTTAGCTTTCGGCATTTGGCTCCTCAGCCTTGCAGTTTTTGGCTTTTTTGCTCTTTGGCCTTTTGCTCCTTCTTCTAGGTAAGACTCAGCTCGGGTGAGATCCTCTCTCTCTTTGGTGGGAGACTTAGGCCCTCTCTTGTATGGTCTAAGTTCGACCAGAGCTAGAGTTTGTTCATTATATTGGAGTGCCGTGGAAGAGCTTTTGTACTATTAAAAGCCTTTTTGGAACTGCACCGACTCGTGAGTTTTCATCTGTTCTCCCGGCGTCCTTGGAAGTAGAAGAGAACTTCTGTCCTGACACTGTCGGGGACCCCAGCGGCGTTCCCGACAGTATCCCATCACATTTCATAGAATGAAGTATAGGGCATATAATCACAAGTGTGTGGGCACAATGTGTGGTCTGTAGAAACATATTGGTAGTTTCCCATACAGTGGGCTCAACGGCACAATGGAGATTTAAGAATCTCCGTTGACTTTTGTCTAAGAACATATTCATCGAACCGTATTTAGAGAATTAGCTCCAACAAGCAATATAGAATAGATTATTCAGTGTATCTGAATAATCTCAACCTCTGAGATAAATGTAAAATGTGTTGTCTGTATGTGCAGTGGCGGTGGGTCTGGGGTTGACAGTAGAAAACTACTGAGGTCTAGAAACCCAGAATGTGAATCCAAGAACAGAAATCGGCCAGACTCCCACATAACAACCCAGAAAAAAAGTCATGACTTTATCAATGCCATTCCCTTATATGAGCTTTAATGGTCAACACAATTAGTGTCAGCCAAGGCAGCAGGCATGGGGATAGAGTTTGGGTGGGAAATGAGGATCTCTGGTGGTGGGTTGGCATACTGATAGTAGGATTGGTGTTGAACGATGAATCCTTCTAACAACTGTGTCTTGAAAAACTTTATACTTTGTAAATCATGGTATTTAAATAAATAAAGGGGGAAATGGGAAAAATAAATAAAATGGGCACTGAGGTCATACCAACAGATGGCATCAGAATTATCATTGGTTCCCTAGATGGTCATAGTCCATGTCTCAGAAGGGGAGGGAATGGGCACTCTGACTGCGGAAGGAACTAGAACTTTTAAATTTTGGCTTTTGGGGTGACAAGAAGCAATGCTCAGGGTTAGTCCTGTAGTCCTGACTCTGCACTCAGGAATTACTCATTATGGTTCTTGGGGGACCATATGGGATGCCAGGGATCAAACCTGTAACATCTGCAAGCAAGGCAAACACCCTACCCACTGTACTGTTGCTCTGGCCCCTATGGAACTAGAACTTTTGGCATGCTCTTTTCTGCAACACGCTTTAGCGGTATGCATCAAAAACTTGAAAAATGTGCATTTGTGTGATGCAGTACTTCCCCTTCCAGATATCTCTTTGTTGGTCCTACACACAAGATTTGCTTTTCACCAAGAGTCCAAGAGAAGATCCTATTTCATTACAGCCAGAGTATGAACCCAGAAGACACTTCGGAGCTTAATTCATTGCACAGGTGATAGCTCAGGGATCAGTGAAAGTCACATCTAGATTTAATTGCATGCAAGTCAGGGTCCAACTCTGGTCCCTGGTCCATGTGTCTCAGCACACTCTCACATGACAGTGACTGCAGTCATCTCTGCATACCATAGGATCTTTAAAACAGATAGATAGATAGATAGATAGATAGATAGATAGATAGATAGATAGATAGATAGATAGATAGATAGATAGATAGATAGATAGATAGATAGATAGATAGATAGATAGGTAGATCTGATAATAGAGACTGACTGACTGACTGACTGATTGATTGATTGATTGATTGATTCTGTGGATCCAGAATTGGAGCAGGGATCAGCTGGACTGTTTTTTGGCTCCACGCAACTTGGAGCTGAGCCTATGTGGAGTACAAGAACAAGTCAGTCTGGCCATTTCTCTCCCTGTGTGCTCCCAGAACCTGCATATGTGGTCTGTCCAGCAGGGGACCTGGACGGTTCCATGAAGGTTCAAGGCACCAAATAAGCAGATGCTGTCAGTCCTTCCAAGGCTAACTCTAAAACTAGCATAGCATCACTTTGGCCAACTCTAAAAGTCACATTGTAATGGACAATCCAAACTGGATAGGACGATTACACTTGAAGAGATGTGGCCCACTGCCAGCAATTTCTATCTTCATTGTCTACGCACCAACATCCACATACAAAGAAGATGAAATTGAGAAATTCTACATGGAATTGGAGTTCTATAAAAAAGATCACACCTTCTACAAGATAATAGTCGGTGATTTTAATGCCAAGATACGACCAAGAAGATCAGCTGAAGAACTCCACATCGGGACCCATGGCCTAGAATGGAACGAACAGGGTGAGAGGCTGAGTTCATCGTGTCCACCAAGACCATTCATGGGAACTCACAGTTCCAGAAGGCTGAAGCGAAACGCTGGACATGGGAATCTCCCTGGTGGACAACTCCACAATGAAATTGACCACATCATCTTCAATCGACGGTTTTGTCTGACTGATGTTGCTGTCGTCCCCAAATTCCAAACAGGATCGGACCACCGTCTCCTTCGTGCAAAATTCTACTTCCCGCAACGGGGAAAAAAAGGCTGCAAAGTTTAAGAAGAGAACTCCCAAAACGACCACCAACTGGGAACTCTTTGGCACCATTGCAGCAACATGGGAAGATACCATCATTGGCGACATCAATGAAGAATACAACCGACTGGTTCAGCACCTCCATGATTGTGCGAAGAATGCCGAGAGAGAGAAAGACACAAAAGGACGCTTGTCTTCAGAAATTCTCGAGCTCATTCGCCAACGTGGCAAGGCGCGAGCCTCAGGAGACCAAATGCTAACGTCCAAGCTTGCTAAACGGTGCAGAGAAGCGATAAAAGAAGACCTCAAAGACAGAAGAACAGAAATACTGGAAGATGCAGCAGAAGCCGGGAAAAGCATTCGCACCGCCCCGCCTGTCCTTCGCCAACTATAAGACCAAGATGGCTGCCCTCTGACGCCCTAATGGATCTATCACATCTTCCAGAAAGGCAATGGAGAAGATTAGCCATGACTTCTACTCAAATCTCTTTGATAGCCACATCCACCTGCCCACATACCAAATTCCACAGGATGGATATGTCATTCCCAACGTTCTCCCTTCTGAAATCCGACATGCCATCTCGTCAGTAAAGAAGGGAACAGCACCAGGCCCAGACAAAGTAAGACCTGAACACCTGAAGAATCTGCTGTCAGTACTCATCAGTACACTAGCTCGGCTCTTCACACGCTACCTGTCCAAATGCAAGGTGCCCTCCCAATGGAAAACCAGCAGGACAGTTCTACTGTTCAAGAAGGGAGACATTCACGACATCGGCAACTATCACCCCATCTGCCTGTTGTCCGTCTTCTACAAGCTGTTTACATGAGTCATCCTGAACAGGATAAGCAGAACACTAGATGAAGGACAACCATGCGAGCAAGCAGGCTTCCGGAAAGGATTCAGCACAATCGACCATATCCACACAGTAACCAAGCTCATTGAGGTTTGTAGGGAGTACAAGATGCCGCTCTGTCTCACGTTCATTGATTTACAGAAAGCCTTTGATTCTGTGGAGACTGAAGCAGTCATCGAAGCCCTAGCCAAACAGGGTGTTCAAACCCAATACATCAAGATCCTTCGTGAGCTGTATTACAGATTCACCACCAGGATCTCACCATTCTACAAAGAAGTGATCATTGATGTCAAAAGAGGGGTTTGACAGGGTGATACCATTTCACCAAAACTCTTCAGCGCCACCCTCGAGAACATCATGCGACAATTAGAATGGGAAGGAATGGGAGTGGAGATAGATGGTCGGCAACTACACCACCTCCGCTTACGCTGATGACATCGTTCTAATAACACCAAACATTAGCCAAGCGGCACAAATGCTGGCTGACTTTGACCGAGAATGTGGAAAGATAGGTCTACAGCTGAATCTAAAGAAAACCATGTTCATGAAAAATGAACTAGTTCCTGAGGCCCCATTCACTCTCAATGGAACAAACATCTCTGAATGCAGCAGTTATGTGTACCTAGGTCGAGAAGTCAACATGATGAACGACCTAAAACCTGAGCTGCGCAGGAGGAAGAGAGTGGCATGGAATGCCTTCAAAGGCATCGAAGAAATAGCTAAAAGGACAAAGAACCTCCGACTCCGGGCACATCTCTTTGACTCCACCGTTCTCCCTGCATTAACATATGCCTCAGAGACCTGGGCCCTACAAAAGCAGGATGAGGATGCTATTCAGGTCTCCCAGAGAGGAATCGAAAGAGCTATGCTTGGAATAGCACACCTCACTCAAGTGAGAGAAGGAATCGGAGTTCTGACCTCCGTTGCTATTCCAGAATCAGGGATGCTGTCTCGTTTACCAAGGCATCGAAAATCAGATGGGCTGGACATGTAATGCGATTTGGAGACAATCGCTGGACTAGAGCCGTTACCGACTGGATTCCACGGGATATCAAAAGATCACGTGGCCGCCCACCTACAAGATGGTCAGACTTCCTTGTCAAGACCCTGAAGGAACGATTTGAGGCTCTTCATATTCCTGAATCAACCAGATGCCATTGGGCTACATTGGCACGTGATAGGGTCCAATGGAATTGTTACTGGCACCCGCTCGAGCGAATCGATGAATAACGGGATTCAAGTGATCAAGTGATCAAGTAATCAATGGACCATTCACAAAGTTCCTCAATTGAAGAAATATCAAGGAATATACAGAGTTACTGTTTGTTTTTCAGTTCCAGGAATTGAATCGGGGGCCTCACCCATGAGTACAATTACTGAGCCAGTCCCCAGCCCTGCAGCATCGTTTCATTGGTGTTCTGGTTCAGGATGGCCATGAAGGCAAAATCCAACATTTGTCTTTCAATTATTCTCTGACTTCTATGTGGTATAAACCAAACTAAAGTGGCTCCTTCAAAGTAAGTGATACTGGCCCCTCCACTTTCCAGGAGCACTTGAATGATCCAGAGAAGGTAGTAGTAGCCACTATGTAATTGGAGTCACTTTCTATTTGTTCACTTTAAGAAATGGGATCAGGAAGCTTTAAGAATTTTTTTCCTCCGTGGAAGAAGACAATTGAAGAATAAGTTTGGAAACAGGATTTTAAGTGAAAATTCAGCTTAAGCTTCATAGAAAATTAGGCTTATAAAGGCAAATGAAAAGGAATATTTTTTTGAAAAAAATGTATTTTAACACTGTGGTTTACTAAGTTGTTCATAATACAGTTGTTTGAGGCAACCGAATGTTTCAATACCCATCCCTCTACCACTGTGACCTCCCCCTCCATATACAACACCAATCCCACCATCAGTATCAACTTCCCTCTTCCAGTGTTCTTATATCCCCTCCGACTCCAATCCATACTCTACCCCCACTTATCAACTTGACAGGCACATTACAAAGTTCCATCATTGCAGCTTAGATCTCATGTTTTCAAATTTGTTGAGTCTGTTGAGTTTTGGATATATGGCTATACCATTCACCCATATCACCAGTAAACCTGAAGCCCTGCTGTCTATTCATCCACTACTTCCTGTTGTCTTCTTCACCCCGTGATTTCTTTCCTTCTCTGTCCTTCACCTCTCTAAACACTGGAGTCAAGGGTTATCTAGGAATTCCCTGTGACTACAGTATATTTCCTCACATACTATTCTGGACATAAAAACACTCTCCCAAAAGGACATATACACACCATTATTCATTGCTGTACTCATTACAATAGCTGAGATATGTCTTCAATCTAGGTGTCCAGTGATAGATGAATGGATTATGAAGATGTGGTATATATACACCATGAAATACTATGCAGTTTCAAGCAATGATGAAATCATGCAATTTGCTGAAACGTGGTTGGATCTAGAAGATACCATGTTGAGTGAAGTAAACCAGAAGAAGAAAGACAAACACACAATCACGTTCTTTTGGAGATTAGTTGTGGAGCTGGACCCTTTCTTTGTCCTCAAGATGGAGGTGTGGACCCAGGCTGCTCGTTTTCCCATTGTAGTGGGGGTGGGGGAATGTGAAGTTAGATCATCCCACCCATTCTGAGAATAACCAAGTGTTTAGCCCACAGCCTGGTCCCATCTGAGATCACTTATTCTATCTCTCAATACCACGATTCCCAGGAAAGCCCTTCACGTTAAAACACAGTCAACACTGTGTCAGCCATTCACTTCTGGGGATGTGGCTTACTAAGGGGCGAGGCTTTTACTCATGGGTTCTCACACTGTGTTTCTGGGAAAGCAGCTGCTTAAGACAAATGTACAGTCTAAGTTAGACTCTCCTTATGGAAGCCGTGAATACCTTCCCATTTGTCCATTGGCAGGAAAATGTCATCTGCAGTATGTTAGGGCATTGTGACCCTCATCAGGCTACTGGGACTCACTTGGAAAGTACTGAGGGACTGATCCAGGGGTGAGGCTAGTGCTGCCCGTTTATCTGGCTCCTTCACCTAGGAAAAAACTACGAGTGGTCACATGAATCACTGTGTGGTAGTTCTTT
Source organism: Cryptotis parvus (assembly GCA_021461705.1). Lineage (NCBI taxonomy): Eukaryota > Metazoa > Chordata > Mammalia > Eulipotyphla > Soricidae > Cryptotis > Cryptotis parvus. Next base: position 110,441 of record JAJIBD010026738.1, read on the forward strand.
GGGAAAGAAGCGCAGGAAGGAGAAAGAAGACAGCTGATCTGTTGTTCCAATAAAACCTGAGTGGCCTCTTATAGGCCCTGAGTGAAAAGCATCCAGGTAATTAGCTCTTGCATTGCTGGTCCTCAGATGCTGCTGATCCACACAAACTACTGTTTGAGCCAGTTTGCAGGATAATTGGTAGTACAGCTGCAGTAAATATTCCATACTGAGACAAAATCTTTAAAATAATCCAAAGAAAGACTTAAGGACAACAGAGGATTGTTACTGGGAAGCTACTTTTGTTTCAATAGAAGTGAGCACATTCTTAGATGAGAGTCACCTGATGGCCTCAGTAACATTAGAGCTGTGTGCTGCCATGACATACGAAGATTTCCACCAAAGATTTATGGCATTTTTCATAGACAACAGTTGCTGTTTCCTTCCCTTGTGGGGAGATGGTTTTTTTGTGGATGACCTTTGTTTTCAAATTTGCTTATAATTCACCACCCACCACTACTGCGACCATCTGTTTTCCAGAAAGAATGTGAAGTAATTCGGAATGAGGACACCGATCCATAAACAAGCTGAGATCAAAATAAAAAACAAACCACAAGCCATGTTGAAGCATTAGGAGAGCTGTGACAATTAAACAAGCTAAGATAAATATAGAAAAACAGAGACCAGAAACCACATCAGAAAAATAAGCAAGTTTCTACTACTAAATCCTTTTCTCCAAAGAAGAAAACTTTAGCCCAGCCTCTGTAGAAGTTCAGTTAGTAGGACTCAAGTAGGGCCTAGCAGTCGGTACCACTTGTATCACTTGTCTTCCTGTTGTTCATCGATTTGCTTGAGCAGGCACCAGTAATTGGGAATGAGGTCCATTATTGTTACTGTTTTTGTCATAACGAATACATCACGGGTAGCTTGCCAGGCTCTGCCATGTCTCTGGGTTCATCCCAGGGGGCCCAGTCTTTTTCTATATCAGACCATCAACCATCCATGGTCCATGGGGCAGAGCTCTGGGTGTAGACATGCCTATCTCCTGTCTGCCACCTGCTGATGCAGCTGGGCACCACAGCCACACCTGCAACACCTCAAGGGGCAGGTGGCAGCTAGTGGTCAATAACCTTCTTAAAACACAGTAGGGGGCTAGAGAGATAGCACTGTAGGTAATGTTTGCCCATGCGGCAACCTGGGTTCAATTCCCAGTGCTCTTTATTGTCCCACCAGATCTTCCAGGAGTGATCCCTGAACACTGCTGAGTATTAAATAAAAACAAATCCAAAAAATAAGCCCAGTAGGGAATTTTGGGCAGAGATCTACTAGTCCATACTGTCCATTCCAACTCTGTATACTCTGGCCAGGGTCTAAACATGATTTAAGATAAACTGAAGAAAATTCTGTTCTGAGTAGAAGGGTGACTGGAGGAGAGGAGAAGAGAATAAAAGCACAGGATTATGGGTAGCCAATCCCAGAAAAGAGTGAAAAAAAAAACTCCCTCCCTCCTTCACAGGGGAAAAACCAGCCAAAGCTATCTGTTGCTTACTGGGATGTCCTTGCAATTCTCCTAAAACAAGGCCACTTTCTCCTACTAGTGTTGGGAGGCAGTCTTCTTGGGTTCCCCTCCCCACCCTCCCCTTTCCAGAGAAGACAGAGGAGGTAGCTCAGCTCATGCATGATCCTTGCTGACACAAGCTTCTGGTTGACACATAACAAGAGTCAAGTAACCCATGCTATAGCATCCTGTACACTGACAATGGTCTGTCCCCACACTCTGCTAATCTGGGATGGAGATGAATCCTTTGATCTTGTCAATCTTGAGGTGATTGCAACCCCTAGGTCCTCCTTGGAAAGAAACACCAACACTGTCACAGCTTCAGTTCAAAGTATGAAAGAGCCAGTTTGGGTTGAGGAAAGAGGAAAATGTTCCTCGAGGTAGGCTTTGACCTCCTTCCCTGTTCAGAGTTCCAGAAGAAAGCTGACTTCCGGTTTCACATCTTGACGTGAAAGAGCAGGTTCATATTGAGGTAGTGTTCATGTTCCTCTTAGGCGTCCTAATAGCCCCGGGCTGAGAAATTCCATGTGGTGAGCCTTGGTCAGTGGAGTCAAACATGTGAAAATGGTGATGCAAGCAAGAACCGTCCAGAAGGCAATCATGACAATGTGTGTGCACGCGTTTTTTTTTTTTTTTTTTTTTTTTTGCTTTTTTGGGTCACACCCGGCAATGCTCAGGGGTTTCTCCTGGCTCTGCACTCAGGAATTACTCCTGGCGGTGCTCGGGAGACCATATGGGATGCCGAGGATCGAACCCGAGCCGGCACAGGCCGGCTGCATTCAAGGCAAATGCCCTACCCGCTGGGCTATTGAGGCCCTGCTTTATGCCATCCTGTGCCCCATGTATATGGACAGCAGGCCGCTGGGGGCCATCCGTCTTGGGCTGGAATGAAAGCCTGCCATGACACTAATAAGTCGCTGCCAGTGGGTCATTTAGAGCCATACAATTATGACTTCATCCCCACCCCCATGGCATCAAAAGAACCTATTAGAAGCTGCAGGGTTGCAATCCCGAAGAGTACGGCTGCATGACTCCTATACCCTTTGGGGTGGACTGCTTACATTTGTCATGATCGTATTATGAAACAGTGTGACCTGACCCAATTCTTGCACACATGGATGTGATCTCCTAATCAGAGTCTCAAAATGCAGCAAGGCCACTGTGAAAAGGAAATCATGTACTGCATCTTAAACAGGGATTAGCTGCTCAGGGCAGGAGAGCTGCCGCCCGCCAGAGAGGGAGAGTTCAGAGCAACCTTCCTGCTTCTGCAGCATTCACAGCTTCTAGTAGGTAGAGAGGAAAAGCTGCCACAATGCCACAAAGCTCAGAACTTCAGCACTGCTGCTGAGGACTGCACCTCACACAGAACAGCATCCAGCACCCAGGAGAGCCTTAGAAACAGATGTGTTCTTCCTCCTCCATTTTCCCAAGGAGATGAGAGATGGGCATGGAAATTACATACCCTGCCAGCAGCATCTAATCCACACGACCTTCAAAAATAGCTTGGAGGTTCGAGAGATAGTACGGGGTAAAGGCGCTTATCTTGCATACAGCTGATCAAGGTTCAGTCCCAGCACTACATAGGGTCCCCACTTACCCAGCACAAACAGGGGTCACTCCTAAGCACAGAGCCAGAAGTAGCCCCTGAGCATCACCAAGTGTGGCCCCAAACAAAACAAAACTGAAAAAGCTTGAAGGGCGTCAGAGAGATGGCTCAATAGGAGGACCACAAGTTCTGCATGCAGAAAGCGTACATGTGATCCCCAGCACATGTATATCTCCTGAGTATCACCAGCAGTGATGAAAGGGTTGGCCACCTGATGGGGTGACTGACTGGGAGCCTCGGAACACTGCACCTATCAAGGAAAACTCTGAGAGACCAGACCTATGCAAAAGCAAGGGTTTATTATTCGAGTATACTCGGGCTCCAGAGCATGACCACAAACAGTCAGCAGCTCAGAGCCCCAAGCCCTTTCAGGGGGAATCTTTTAAGATATAATTCCCGCTGCTACAGAGAAGCCTGCACATAACCATCCAATAGATTTAAAACATTACATCAAGGTCTGTGCGCAGGCAGCCAATCAATTTGTAACAAGTTACTATGCTCTACCAATCAGGTCACACTCAATACTTCTTTCTATATTTGGTGCAGCTAGGCCCACGCGTGGGATTGCAGGTCAGCAACGGCTATGCAAACATGCAGGAATGCAATGCAGGCAAGATAGCAGGTTCTGGGCGGGGGTCTCCCAACCTCTAACAGGAATTTGTTCTGTGCCTTTTGTAGATAGCAGGATGAAAAGGTCACTTAGGCACTAAATTGGTAACTTTCCATGAGTAGGCCTACCCTTGTTGGGGGGGGGTTGCTGCCTTCTTTCAGTGACACCTGAGCATCAGGCCAGGAGTAGTTCCTGAGCCCTGGAGATATCCAGGAAGTAACCCTTTAAATGAAGCAAACAAGAATCCCACTAGCAGTCACTGCAGATATCTACAACAGACACAGCACCTACCTCAAGGATTCCAGAAGCATTAAGAAGGGCTGGAGATTGGGTCAAGTTTGCAGTAAAGAGATGAAGAGTCAGTTTGGAAAGAGTGTTTCCAGAAGGAGGTACATTTGGGCTGAGCTGTAAGGATGATGCAGTGGTTTGAGATGTGTTCCTCCAAAGTCACATGTTGAAGCCTTTTGTTTTGGAGCCACAGCCAGTGGTGCTCAGAATAACTCGGTTCAAGGCTCATGGATCATATCCCAGCAGTGTTTGGATGTGGGATCAGGAGGCTCCAGATATCAAACCTGGGCCTCTTGAACACATAGGATTGAACACATAGGTTTAGACCTAGTTCAATCCCATATGTTATCCTGAGCACCTCCAGGAGTGATCCCTGAGCACAGAGTCAGGAGTTAGCCCTGAGGGCTGCTGGGTGTGGCCCCAAAACAAATGAAAAGCATTGTTGAGATAAAGAAGGATCAAAGGGTAGTTACATATAAGTAAAGAACTGCAATCTTATCAAGAACTGAGGTTCCCAGTCTGAAGAGGTACTTTCCATGGTAGCCTGTATTGGAATGCGACAGGTTCCCTGCCTGCCGCCAACCATTTTCCCCAACAAATGGATGAAAGAGCGAGATCACAGCCTCTAAAAAGTCTAAAATTCTTTCCTTGAATCTCTCCTCACACACTCCTCATTCCACCTAACTCCACATACACCACTAAATCAAGTCAAGTCTGCTAGAGATACACACTTTAAAAATGGTAGGGGAAGAGAATTACAAGAAGTAATGAACTTTAATCCTGAAACAATGAGATGAGATCAAATTCTTCCTTCCAGAGACCTCCTGCAGAGACAGATCTCATCCTGGAGCTATAGGCCCACCCAGGACAAGGATGAAGTCCTAGTGTGTACTTTTTCCTTTCTTTATCTGGTATACAACCATCTTGATAATATTTCTAGTCATTTTGTATAAACATAGTAAGAGATACAGACATTCATCTACACCCAGAATTAAATTTATATGGTGACCACTCCTGAGAACATATCGCCATATATACTAGACTACTTTCACCTAATTGTTTTATTCCTAATACCCACAGGGTCCTTTTGATCTATTGCTCATCGTTTGGTCATGACAGAGTTTGTTACATGACCTTACTCTCATCTTTTAATATTGCTCAGGACACTCAGTCCCATGTCTAGGCCATGACAACTTAACTGAGGTGTTAAGTTAGGAAATATGACAGATGCCCAGGAATAACCAGTCTAGAGTTAATCAATTCCCATATTACAAATGCATAGCCTTAACTGTTTTCCTGTGTTATACAAAATTCCTTTGTACTAGCATAAAAATACGTAAAAGGCATAGTGGAAAGAGAGAACGACCTTTCATTTACAATACAAAACCCAGGGCAGGCAAGCAGGAGACGGAGGTCTGTGAACAAAGAGTAATCCAACAGCTCTGTGGGACTGGTTCACCTTCAGTGTGGCTGGTGTGGCTGGGATATGCTGGATTTTGAAGACTTCCTGTCAAATTCCCAATAAATAAAGACTGATTCATGCTGATATAGTATTTTAGACAAATTGGGGTGAAGAAAATATTCTATTTCAGGGCCAGAGATATTACAGAAGCTAAGCACTTGCTTTGCATGCGCCAAACCCCAGTGTAAATATCTGGTGTCATATTTTGGCCTCCAACCACTGCTAAGGTTACTCCTGAGCACAGAGGCAGGAACAGACCCTGAGAACATCTGGGTGTGACCCCCAAAATAATCAATACAATATTCTATTTCATTAAAATTAACTTCACTGACTAGTTTTTACTTTTTATTTTATTCTTATTATGACTATCATTTTGATCATATATAATCACACACAGGAATCACACACAGCATGGCTTGGGGTTATTCCAAGTTCCATGCTGGGTTGGGAGGGGAAGTTACTAGTGATCAAACCCAGGGCTCCTGCATGCAAAGAATATGCTTCAGCCCTATGAACTATCTCTCCAGCCTTTATTACTTTTGAAAATTTGCTATAAGAGATGTTTTAGGTACCAGAGCATCAGTACAGTGGGTAGGTCCCTTACTTCACACATGGCTGATCCGGGTTGGAGCCCCAGCAACCCATATGGTCTCTCAAGCCCTACCAGGAGTAGTTCCTGACTGAGTACAGAGCCAGGTGTAAGCCCTGAACACTGCTGGGTATGACCCAGAAGGCAACATTTTTTAAACAATTATTTATAACTCCCATTTTCTTTTGGAGTCAGCAATGAGGCAGTCAATGGTTTGGTGACAATTCAAACCTGTACAAGTTTAAAACACTCTTTGATTGGGGTGAGTGAGCTTTGGTGCAGAGATCATATGAGCCACTTTTCTCTGACTTCAGAAATACCCATAGGAGGAGTGGAATGTCGTAGGGTGTGAACCAAGTATGTTCTTCTCCTACCCTTCACAGTTGAATTTAAACCAGGGCTTTTTTTTTTTTTTTTTTTTTTTTGCTTTTTGGGTCACACCCAGCGATGCTCAGGGGCTACTCCTGCCTCTGCACTCAGGAATTACTCCTGGCGGTGCTCGGGGGACCATATGGGATGCTGGGGATCGAACCCAGGCCGCACAGGCCGGCGTGTGCAAGGCAAATGCCCTACCCGCTGGGCTATCGCTCCGCCCCCAAACCAGGGCTTTTCTTATTGGGCTCTAAGGAAAGAACTTTCTCTTATTCTGGTGCTAAAAGCATCCAGAGGCTACTTTCCTTTTTGTCTCTTTCCTGTTGCTTCAATTAGGAATACTTTGATGACTGGAGCAGCCCATGTCAGAGAGCCCCAATGCTCACCAGCTAATTAACTCTCCAAAGAAAGCTAAACTATCATCTCAGCTTTTGCTCTCTGACTCCCTGGTGGTGTCTGAACTTCCGTTTCCTGCAGTGGCCAGTGGAACAAAGTAAGGAGATCACCCTCAGGGGTCACACTTGAATTCATACCTGGGTTTTTTCCAGTTGAGAAAGACTGTCTTTGACAAACAGAATATTCATCACATCATCTTTCCTAAGAAACGGATGACTTTGCTAAAAGCAAAATTTGAGTATATTTTGTCACTGGTCAAACCTTTTATTTGATAAAGGGACTCAAACCCAGACACACAACCCCACATTTGAATAGATAAGAGTAACTTCATTGTAAAAGTTATTTTTGTAACATTATTATTTATAAATAATATTTACATTGATATATAAATATATCAATACAAATATTATTTATAATTCATTATTTATCATGGCAGAGCCTGGCAACCTACCTGTGGTTTATTAGATATGCCCAAAACAGTAACAATAATGGACCTCATTCCAAATGAATGGAGACATTACTGGTACCTACTCAAGCAAATCGATGAACAACGGGAAGACAAGTGACAAGTGACAAGTGATTCATTATTTATAATTTATATATTCTCATATATCATATATCATATTATGTATATATACATACGATATAATTACATATTATATAATTATACATCATTATGCATAATAATGTATAATATACATATTATATTATGTATTATATTATATGTTACATGTTATATGTTATATGTTATTCACTTGTCACTTGTATCACTTGTCTTCCCATTGTTCATCGATTTGCTCGAGTGGGCACCAGAACATCTCCATACGTACTGTCGCAAGCAAGTGTAACCCAAGGACATATGCTCACTTCAGGAACACGAGGAGACTTATACCATTCTTTCAGGTCATGGAAATGAGGTCTATAATTGTTACTGGTTTTTGGCATATCAAATACAACACGGGTAGCTTGCCAGGCTCGTCCGATAGTCAACAAGACCCGTAAGGGAAAGTTGAAAAGAACTTTGAAGAGAGAGTTCAAGAGGGTGTGCAACCGTTAAGAGGTACCCGTGGACAGGGGTGAGGCCGGTCATGGCCCCGGTGCGGCGGGCCCAGGTCTTCCCGGAGCCAGGTTGCTTGGGAATGCAGCCCAAAGCGGGTGGTAAACTCCATCTAAGGCTAAATACTGGCACGAGACCGATAGTCATCCAAAACTACAAAAAATAAAAGAGTTCACAAAAGATAAAGAAAAAAACCAAGAAAAAAGAGAAAAGGAAAACAATTAGACAAGACAGGACAAAGATGTTGACAGCCATACGCTTCCTGCTATATCAAAACCCTTCAGACAAAAACAACTGGGGAAACGCCAAAGAAATTCCTCCTCTGAGGTATCCATGCTATGTGGCTGTCCCCAGCTATACCTCGTACCTGCTGAGCTCAATGGAGCAGCGTCCTGGATGCACCTGAAGGCAGAGACAGCACCAAAGACATACATGATATATTATTATGATATATTATTATGATATATTATTTTTATGGATATATTATTTGGATGCTGAACCAGAGACTCTCAGACATGGGGGCAGAGCTCCTACCGCTCTCCCAGTGCCCAGCTGCTCATGAGGTGCCCGGGAGGCATGGTGGGTTCTAGCCCTGGCCTGCCACCCCAGCAGAGCCTCACAACAAGCCAGACGACCCCCACTCCATGGGGGCCGCCATTTTCCACATCCGGACTTCCCTCTTGTCACAACTCCACTCAGCAGACCAGACTATCACAGCCAGGCTCACGTGGCTGCAAGCAGCCGCACGGTTCATCAATAAATGCTTTATTTAGAGGTGACTACAGGAGTATGCCACCTGCACGGCAAGCCTGGCAAGCTGCTCGTGTCGCATTAGATATGCCAAATACCAGTAACATTTATATTAGGTCATTCCCACAACCGAATATAATGGTTTGAGGCTCTCTATGTTTCTGGAGCAAGCAGATGCCTTTGGGTTCTACTAGCATGAGACAGGACATATGGAGATATTACTGGTGCCCGCTCTAGCAAATAGATGATAAACGGGAAGATAGTGATAGTGATATTATTTGGATATATTATTTGGATATATTATTATTTGTTATTTATAAAAGTTTATTCATTATAAATAGCAATGAGTCCTGCAGTGAATCTGTAGCCTGGGTGAGGGGAGTAAACTCCCTCTCTGAACCTGTCCCTTTTTGTCTGCTAACATCCTAGCCCCAAAACCTGTCTCAGACAGTGAAAATGGGACCCTGAGAAGCACATGTAGTCCCTGTCTCTTTCCTGACTTATTCCCTTTAGTAGCTTGAATGCCTGCAAAGAGAAGGGACTTAATTCAAGTATCTCTCTGCTCACTCTCTCTGTATCTCTCTCTGTCTCTCTCTGTCTCTCTCTTTTTCTCTCTCTCTGTTACCACAGTACTTCACATGGGATAGATACTCTACAAGCACTGGCAGAATTGAGTTGAAGGACCAAAAAGCTAAACACAGAGCTATGAAAGAAAAGGGTTGAATACATTCCTATAGAGAAGCATTGGAATTTGAAAGCGAGGAATGGAAAGGCTCCTGAGAGGCAGCCTGAAATGGGAGAAAGATAAGGGTGTGTGTGTTGGGTGGTTGGGGTGTGGGAGCGGAGAGCTGCAGTATGCAGACCCTTGAGGAGCCCAGGAGAAATCAGAGGCCTGGAATATCTCATTATCACGTTCAGGAGCTGGAGCAAGGCGACCAGCCTGTTGTTGACAAGATACCTGTTTGATCTTATAAGGAACGTGGATGCTCAAGTTTCCTATGGCTTCTGTGAAATTGCAACGCCCCAGAGAAAGCTCTCTGATGTAAGACTAAAGAAACGCATGTGAAATGATCAGCATGCTCCAGGTTCACCCACAGACAAAAAACAAGCAAAACCAATTGGAAAATCAAAACAACCATCATTGGAAATCTCCAAGAAAGGTTTGCACTTAGTGAAAAGTAATCTTTGACCTGAGCAGAAGGCTGGTTCTCTCTCTCTCATATTCTCCGCTCCTCCCTCCTTCTCTCTCCCTCCCTCCCTCCTTCTCTCTCTCATATTCTTACCCTCCTCCCTCCTTCTCTCTTCTTCCCTCCTCCCTCCCTCTCTCTCTCTCTCTCTTTCCATCCCTCCTGCATTCCCTCGTCCCCATCCTCCCCCAACCATCATCCCTGCCGGAAGGTCAGTCATTTCAGAGTTTACAGGAGAAGCGTTCTGCCTCTGCCTCTTTACATTTAAAGAGCTGGGAAACATTTCCCAGAAGTCCCTCTAGCAGAGATATCATTGGCCAAAAGATATTTTAGTGACACTCCAATAGCCAATCACCAGCAAGAAATGGGGCCCTCTGATTGGTTGGAAGTCTCCCAAGTTTCTGCTGGTAGGGTGCGTGGGGAAATGCTGGAATCAGCAAGAGGTTGCTGACAGATGTGTCTGGGCTAGGACAGATTTGTTAGTAAGTCCTGTGGAGTACAGGTTGCAGGTCGTAATTGATAGATCAAGAAATATCCGGATATGAACCTTATTTTGTTTTGTTTTAGTTTGATTTGGGGGCCACACCTTGATCACCTCAGGATTTCCTCCTGGAGGGGCTTGAGGGATCCATAAGGTTGCCAGAGATCAAACCCTGCCGGCCCCCAACCCGTTTTGAATTCCGCTTTCAAAACTAATGATATCTCTGCTCTTTGCCCCACACATTTCCATGCTATTTAGTTATGATTTAGTTTTCTGGTAGCATGTCTGCCACAAAATTTAGGCATAAGGTTTGGGATCAGAAAACTTGAGATATTGCCTCGATGGTGCGTCTCCTGGCTTAGAGGTCTTGTGTGAGTTTTCTAGCCTCCTCAGCTCCTGCTTTGTAAAATGCAGATGTCGTTTCCTAGTGCTGTGACTGTTAAGAAACACAAAACATATCAAGAACCCCGTCTAATGCTTGCCTTTATCAGGTATCCTTACGGGGAGTCCTTCATCTGCGTGACAGACGGTGGCCGCTGGGCTGGGCTGACTGTTTATTAATTTGCACAGAGGTTGCCATTCCAGATTGGTGTTCAGGGGAAACACATGAACTAATAACACGTGAAATAACACACGAGTAAAGCCCCGCTGGGAGAACAGGTGCAATGCGGTATTTTTTCCTAAGTGCTGGTGAAGGGAAGGGGGACTTTCAGTCTGGTAGATTACAGGACTTAACAGGAAGAACACCCTCCTACATGCCCTTTCTCTCCTCCACTTGCAGTACTTCTGATTGACAGTGAGAAAGGTGTGGTCCAGGAAGGGCTGAGCAGGGGTATTCCATGTGGAGAGATGCCCCTGGCTTCTCTGGGGCTGCAGTTTTGACCCACTCATCTATATGAATTTGTGTGCAGTTTGTCTTCCCCTATGGCAGGGGTTAACATTGGGCCCATTTTCTTATTTATCTTCTCTCCCTTGGGAGATTTCAGGGATCCAGAAGCTTCTGTTGGGTATGCAAATTATAAAGAGAGACATCCCTTTGTTAACTAGCTTGTGACCCCTTTTAGTTCTGTGAGGAGGTCCTGGGATGTTTTTCTTCTCCAAGGGATGATGCCTCAGAGGAGGCAGGAGGAAGGCCTGGGAGGGTGAAGCCTGCCCCACAGTTCATTACATGAAATGCTAACTCATTCCTTTCCCTCTCTCAGCATCTCCTGACTGCCTGAGCCTGGAAAAATTTGTGTGTGTGTGTGTGTGTGTGTGTGTGTGTGTGTGTGTGTGTGTGTGTGTGTTGGGGGAGTGGAGTTGGTTCCTTGTTCCTCTATTCTAGTAGAGTGGACCAAAACTCAAGGACTTAATTTTCTTTAACCTGAGAATTTAGAAGACAGTGCTTTAAGGGTGTTCTATAGCTTTATGTTCTATAAGCTGAGGGCTGGTTCTGGAGCCACACCTGGTGGACCTCAGGAGCTATTCCTGGCTCTGTGCTCAGAAGCGACCCCTAGTGGTACAAGAGGACCATATGCAGTGTCAGGGATCAAACCCAGGTCAAGCATTGCAAGACAAGTGCCTTAACCCCTATGCGCTCTCTCTCTCTCTCTCCCTCTCTCTTTCTCTCTGACCCACTGCCAATATTTTCAAGCAGTCACGATGCCTTGTCCTTAGTGTAGATTTCCACACATTTCTCATGCCTCCGTGTCTCTTCACCCTAGATAGTTACGGTGAGTCCAGAACTGTAGCTCAGACAGCACAGAGCCCCGACTCTCCCTCTCATCACACAGTTGAGATGCTTCTGCTCTTTTGTTTTCAGTTAATACGGGGATGTGCCTGCATCCCAATGAAATGTATGCTCTTTCCAGAACTATAATCTCTAATCAGGAATGGGGATCGTCCTGGGGACACCGATAAGTAATGCAGCATTTTGGGGAGAGTGCGGAGGTGATGATGGTTAAATGTGAACATATGGATATGGAATCCCACTTGCAAGAAAGTTCTAAGGGCTAACCAGTATCTCAAGGATGGAAGGTGGCTGGCAGCTTCAAACAATAGCCACACTGTGGGTTTTCAGTGGATTTACCTTTGACTTTACACAACCCCCTTATGTTCCCTTTCTGAGCACCCCGTCTTTTCTTTTATCCTATCCTGGTGTCCAGGCTGCTCTGTCTCACCATGTTGAAACAAGGGTTCAGTCAACTGGCCAATGCCATTTCTTCTTCCTCTCCATCACCTGATTTCCTCTGTCTGAGAACAGAATGACTCTTTCCCATCTGAGGTCACGAGGACCTTTTAGATTCTCTCATGCCCCGCCCCCACCAAGTATTAGATTTTCTCCCAGTCTTTTCCTCTCCTGCTCATCTCCTGTCTCTGCAATTCAAATGAGGACCTCTCGCTCCAGTGGCAGCCTCTTTGGTGGTAGTGTTGTAAAACAATATAGATCTTTTTCTTCTTTTACTCAGAAAAACCAATGTCTTTTCAAAGAAGAAAATTAGTGGCAGCTGAAAGTGGAATTTTAATGACACTAAAACCTAATTGTTATTCAGCTTTAACTTTACAATTCAACCTCCTCTTCCACAAATTCCTATTAATTCATCAGCTAAAGAATGAGCCTCCTACTAAAGATTCTGACATCTAATTCTCTTCCTGCTCAAGCTTATTGCCAGGGTGGAAAGACTTTGTCTCTTTGCTTTCATTTTTAAAAACAAGCATAATGAAAATATAAAATATTGTTTTGGATTTCTCTAAGAAGACTTGGCAGCTTATCTGACAAACGGTTGGATGAGGAGATATGAATCAAATTGGGACATCTTCTCACCCAGATTCCTAGTTATCATGTGAAGAAGCATGAGCTGATAGAACCCAGGGCATAGCTCTCTGTCTCTAACTTCAGTTATCACCCAAGGTCATTTATTTCTTTTTAAACTTTAACATAATATCTGGGATGAAACAGGACCAGAAATTAGTAGTGTGCCCTTGTAACTTGTGATGATTGCCATGTTTCAGAGAGGCTGGGTGTATGAACTAGTTTGCATGTAGGCTGAATTATGAACTAGTCTGCTAGTAGGGCTTTTAGAATTCCATTCTGAGGTGTAAGCCTGCAGTTCCAAAAGTTGCCATTCGGAAAAAGTTGGGAAATATTTTAGGTGCAGAAGCAAATCTTGTTTTTTTCATGAATTCCGCTCCCCTTCTCTTCATTTGTGTTATGATGATCAGGACCACACACACTCCTGGCTCTACTACCTCCATATGGGGTTGGGGGAGGGGTTTAGGCAGGATGAAGGGGCACCTCTGACACTGCTCAGTGCTTACACCTGGCTCTGTGCTCCGAAACCAGGTGGGGTTTGTGGGACCCTAAATGGTGCCCAGAGTTTCAATGTGGGCCAGTCGTGTGCAAGGAAAGCGCCTTACTGGACTGTACTATCTCCATCTGGCTTGCAGTTTTCAGGAGGAATTCTGGTGCTTGGCTAGGGCTTACACACCTTTCCTTCTGTGCTCTTGCACACACTGTTGCTTATGTGACAGTTTAGTGCCAGAAACATGCCAATCTGAGGCAGAATCAGAAATCCTTTGTGGCAGTACCAGAGAAGTAGCTCAGCAACTGAATTGTTGTCTTGAGTATTCTAGGCCCCTGTCCAGGAAGGGAGGGAGGGAAGGAGGCAGGCAAGAATGTTTTGCTGTGCCGGGCTCACAGACAACAGATCTCTCATACATAGACTGCAGGACTGTGTGCTCAGCATTGGTGGCAGCATGAGGGATTGAACTCATAGCCTCATGCTCACAACACAGATGCTCTGAACTGGGGCTGCTTAAATGATTTCTGCTCATGGTTCCCTTTTCTTCTGTCACTTGTCTTCCCATTGTTCATCGATTTGCTCAAGTGGGCTCCAGTAACATCTCCATTCACTGGGAATGAGGTTCATTGTTGTTACTATTTTTGGCATATTGAATACACCACGGGTAGTTTGCCAGGCTCTGCCTTGGCTCTGGGTTCATCCCAGTCTTTTTTTATGTCAGACCATCAACCATCCAGGGCCCACGGGGCAGAGCCCTGGGTGTAGACAAGCCTGTCAGCTGTCTGTCACTTGCTGACACAGCTGGGCACCTCAGCCACACCTGCAACACCTTGAGGATGTTGTTCCCTTTTCTTCCGAGTAATTTTTATTCCAGATATACAAAATAAGCATTTACTGGTAATTTTCATTCAGTGATGTGATGTCCCTGTGTGACTGCAGCCCACTGTTCAAGAAATGAGGCTCTAGAACACTGAGTTGTCCCCCACCCCATCCCCATGACTCATGGTGCTCTGAGGAATGCATAGTCTAAAGCATTGAATCAACAGTGGAGCAGCTGTCAGGGATAGGGAGGACTGTAATAATTCTGATGACACGTGTGTCCAACACTTGCCCCTAGGTTCCAGAATTCTGGGTAGAGTTGACTGAACTGTGGCAGCTAGGTGTCACAAGTTCCTTCCAGACAGATTGGTTCCATCGCTGGGGCAGGTCTGGGTAGAGATTGACTTCATTCACTAGTTAGATTCAAATATGTGGAAGAAAAATGAGCCAAGGGGAGACACAATTACTTTGGAGTAAGAGGAAAGGAAATGGAATACTTGGGGATCCCAGATTGGTGCCATCTGTCTCATTAACTCGGATATAAATTATTGCTTACTATAACCTGGCCATGGGATTACTTGTTCTGCTTAAATTTTAAGCAGTTTTCTGTGTCTGGGTGGTCTGTGGATGAAGCTTAACTCTGTGCCCAACTTTTAGGGAGACTGTTTAGACATTCTACCACAAGTTGGTTCTCACAGTTATCTTCATACAGGCAGTAGGTGTTGGTCTTTGACAAAGTTTCCCTAGGGAATCCCAGCCTTTAAGGGAGGAAAAGTCAGAATTTCTTTTTCCTTCTTTTCTCATAACCTCTCAAGAGAGAGAAAGAGAGAAACAAAATGAACTCCTGGACCTCTCTTACTCAACCTTCAACTTCCTGACAGGATGTAAGTACCATGGTAAATATCTCCCTAGATTAATTAGTTTCATTGGTTCCTTTCAAATTGCTGTCTACATGTTCAATTATAATTACTGTCATCTAGGAGCCCAACAGGAAATAACAGGCCTTCTCAGGTAGGATTCTGAAGAGAGTTTAATAAAGGGCCTATTTGCAGAGGGATGGATGGGACTAAGGAGCTCATCGAGGCATGTCAGGGTACCTCAGGGCCTAACAACTACAGGAAATGGAAGATTTAAGGGAAGCAAGAAGGCTGGGGAAGACCTGAAGGGGCCTGAGATAAGGTCCACCATGGTTATAGAGGGAGATAGGAGAGGTAAGGGGAACACCAACCATTTTATCGCTAACCATCCCATCCCCTGCCTCTTGTTGGCCAGAATCAATCAAAAGACAGAAAGCAAGGGAGCCAGATGATACAGAGTCTGTAGGCATCTAACCCTCTAGGAACCTAAAAGTTAGAAGAGGCATGAGGAAAGTAGAGGCTAGATCTTGTCTAGGCTTTATCATTGATTAAATCAATACTGGTATGGTACTCAGTAATGTCTGCCTCATTCATCCCATCTCATAGAATATATCTTCTCTGCCTAGAGACCATCTTTGTTTCTTAGAACTTTGGCCATTTAAAAATGCAGCGTTGGGGCCGGAGCAATAGCCCAGGGGATAGGGCATTTGCCTTGCACGCCGCTGGCCTGTGCCGCCTGGGTCTGATCCCCGCATCCCATATGGTCCCCCGAGCACCGCCAGAAGTAATTCCTGAGTGCAGGAGTAATTCCTGAGTGCAGAGCCAGGAGAAACCCCTGAGCATTGCCGGGTGTGACCCCAAAAA